>PIJE02002825.1:0-5000 GCA_002895965.2 Coryphaenoides rupestris | reverse complement strand
CATTTGTGTGTGACATTTGGCTGTGTGTGTGTGTGTGTGTGTGTGTGTGTGTGTGTGTGTGTGTGTGTGTGTGTGTGACAGATTGTTTTAAAGGTCTTCCCCCCACGAGTGAAGCATCGAAGCATATCTCCGACCGACTCTAGCTTGTTAGCGTGTGTGTCTGCGTCGCGGGTCAATGGGGCAAATAGAACAGCCCCCCCCCCCCCCCCCCGCCCCCCCTCCCGCCAATCAGTCAACCGATAAAATGCAAATGAGTTCAGTGAGTTAGCGTAGCCTTATGTGCCCTGGCTACATCGCGTAAGCATCTACACCTCCCCGATTAGCCGATACAATCTGGCGGTGAAGCATCCGAAAGCCTTCTGGTGTGGTGGACGTTGGAGGGCTGAGATTGGCGGTGACCAGATCGTCCCGACATGTGTGCGAGAGAGAGGAGATAGGAGGGGGTCAGGTTGCTGGAGGACGAGGAGGGAAGAAGGGCAGATGGTCACGCGTGTAGAGATAGATGGATGGATGGCAGGATGGACGGATGGATAGCGAGGTGTGAAATCAATTTAGAGGCCCGTCGGGGGGGGGGGGGGTGGGGATCTGTGTGGTCGCGGGGCTCGGGGAGGGGATGGAGGGTGGAGGGCGCGCAGGCTGATTCATTTATTTAACGCTTTGTGGCTCGTTCAGTCGAGCCACGCGGTCACGTTTAGAAAGGGGACGTCCGTTTGGCCCCTCGAATCTGAGTTCCGAGCAGCGAGATCGTTTTTTTACGTCCACAACACGGTAAACCATCCGGTCGGTTGTCTTCAGTTCAGTTCAGTTCAGTTCAGACAACTTTATTTGTTCCCAGAATGACCCACGTGAACATCCATATAACTCCACACAGAAAGGTGGCTCTCCTGCACCAGGGGGTTCGAACCCTGAGGAGAACCTTCGTTCGAACCACCAAATGCGGTGATGCAAGTTCCCCCTTTAACATGACACTTTCATGTCAAGGTGAATTATTTATCCCCAGCAATTGTGTGTCAGGTCGTAGCTGGATCAGTCATCAAGTCCTCAACCTTAAACCTGTTGGTTGTTGGTTGTCAGGTTGTCTGGAATTATAAATTCCAAGATGGCGCCGTACGTGATGGCTGCCGTGTTGCGAGCTCTCGTATGCCGACGAGGTTTTTTGTTATTTATTCTTTTAATTGCGACTATCTTTGCACAAGAAGTTAGCAGCAAGTTCACTTACGACAGTTGTACACTTCTGGAGATTAGAACGACAGTCGCTCGCCGCCTACCGGAGTTTTTCAAGTCTTTCGACTCGGACGTCCCACCTGGAGTCGCGGCTGGATTATCTCCGTCCATCTTAGGCGCGATCAGCCGCAGGCGTCGCCGACGGAGAGGGAAGCGAGCCGGCGTGCTGGTCAGGCTGAGACGTCGTGCCAATCGTCCTCCACTACCCACCATTCTACTGGCTAATGTACAGTCTCTGGACAATAAGTTATGCGAGCTACAGGCTCGTATCCAATTCCACCGGGAAACAAAAGACAACTGCATCATCTGCCTGACGGAGACATGGATGTCGGAGGGGGTTGTCGACTCAGCCATCGAGCCGACAGGATTTTCCGTCCACCGCGCGGACAGAACAAAGGCTCTCTCCGGTAAAGATCGTGGAGGGGGGGTATGTCTCATGATTAACAGATCTTGGTGCAACCAGAGTCATGTGCAGACCCTCAAGTCTTTCTGTTCCCCGGACCTGGAGTACCTGATGCTTATGTGCCGACCATTCTGGCTACCGCGGGAGTTTACAGCAGTAACCGTGACTGCTGTGTACATTCCCCCTCAAGCCAACACGGACGTAGCGCTGAAGGAGCTTTATGGGGCTATCAGCGAACAGGAGTCGGCTCACCCTGAGGCTGCTTTCATCGTGGCGGGGGACTTCAATAAGGCGAACCTGAAGAAAGTTCTCCCGAAGTTCTACCAACACATCACAAGCAACACACGGGGGGAACGAATTCTGGATCACTGTTACACCCCCTTCCGGGACGGCTACAAGTCCCTCCTCCGCCCACCGTTCGGCAAATCAGATCACCGCTCGATCCAACTACTCCCCGCCTACAGGCAGAGACTGAAGCAGCAACCAATCGCTGTGAAGGAGGTCCAATGCTGGTCGGACCAATCAGAGTCTATGCTGCAAGATTGTTTTGATCACGTGATCTGGGATGCGTTCAGGGTTGCGTCGGACAATAACATCAGCGAGTACGCGTCCTCAGTCACCGGGTTCATTAAGAAATGCATAGATGACGTTGTTCCTACTAAGTCGGTTCGGATTTATCCCAACCAGAAACCATGGATTAATGGCGATGTTCGCGCCGCACTCCGCGCGCGTAACGCCGCCTTTGACTCTGGGAATATGGTGGAATATACGAGAGCCCGCTACGACCTCCGCAAGACCATCGGCTCTGCCAAGCGGGAGTATAAGAACAGGGTGGAGGACAAATTCAAGAGCCATGACGTGAGGGGTGTGTGGAAGGGGCTGCAGACTATCACGGACTTCAGAGGGAGAACCAGCGGTGTAGAGAACTCCTCTACCTCCCTCCCTGGCGAGCTAAACACCTTCTTCGCCCGGTTCGACGTGAACGGCAGCCCGCCGAAGTCAGCGCTGCCTGAGGAGGCCAGCCTGCTGAACATCTCAGAGGCTGACGTGCGCAGAGCCTTCAAGCGGGTGGACATCCGGAAGGCGGCGGGACCAGACCACATCCCGGGGCGCGTCCTCAGAGCATGCGCAGACCAGCTGGCAGGAGTCTTCGCAGACATTCTTCAACCTGTCCCTGTCCCAGGCTGTTGTTCCCGAGGTCTTCAAGATGTCCATCATCGTGCCTGTCCCTAAACACCCCAAGGTAACCTGCCCGAATGACTGGAGACCTGTAGCCCTCACCTCGATTGCCAGTAAATGCTTCGAGAGGCTGGTCAAGGACTTCATTTGTTCCATGTTGCCTGCCACACTGGACCCATGGGCAATTTGCTTACCGTCAAAACAGATCCACCGACGACGCCATTGCCATGGCACTTCACACCGCCCTTTCTCACCGCCAATCTCAGCCCTCCAACGTCCACCACGCCAGAAGGCTTTCGGATGCTTCACCGCCAGATTGTATCGGCTAATCGGGGAGGTGTAGATGCTTACGCGATGTAGCCAGGGCACATAAGGCTACGCTAACTCACTGAACTCATTTGCATTTTATCGGTTGACTGATTGGCGGGGGGGGGGTGGGGGGGGGGGGGGGCTGTTCTATTTGCCCCATTGACCCGCGACGCAGACACACACGCTAACAAGCTAGAGTCGGTCGGAGATATGCTTCGATGCTTCACTCGTGGGGGGAAGACCTTTAAAAAAATCGTCACACACACACACACACACACACACACACACACACACACACACACACACAGCCAAATGTCACACACAAATGTGTGTCTGTGTGTGTGTGTGTGTGTGTGGTTTTTTTTGGTTCTGTGTGTGTTTCTGGAGTGTGGTGTGGGTGGTGTTGTGTGTGTTGTGTGTGTGTGGTGGTGTGTGTGTGTGTGTGTGTCTCTGTGTGTGTGTTGAGTGTGTGTGTGTGTGTGTGTGAGTGTGTGTAGGGGGGAGGGGGTGGCGGGGGTGAATGCTGACATTGTTCGACGGCAACGGAGTGGAAGACAAGTGGCCACAGCGAGGATGAAGGAGGGAGGAGGAAGAGGAGGAAGAGGAGGGGAGGAGAGAGGGAGGGAGAGTCGAGGGGGTTCCTAAGTGGGTCGGGGTACCGGGGAGATGCGTGTGCGTGGTGTGGTGGACGTTGGAGGGCTGAGATTGGCGGTGACCAGATCGTCCCGACATGTGTGCGAGAGAGAGGAGATAGGAGGGGGTCAGGTTGCTGGAGGACGAGGAGGGAAGAAGGGCAGATGGTCACGCGTGTAGAGATAGATGGATGGATGGATGGACGGATGGATAGCGAGGTGTGAAATCAATTTAGAGGCCCGTCGGGGGGGGATCTGCGTGGTCGCGGGGGATGGAGGGCGCGCAGGCTGATTCATTTATTTAACGCTTTGTGGCTCGTTCAGTCGAGCCACGCGGTCACGTTTATAAAGGGGACGTCCCCTTTGGCCCCTCGAATCTGAGTTCCCAGCAGCTAGATCGTTTTTTTTACGTCCACAACACGGTAAACCATCCGGTCGGTTGTCTTCAGCTCAGTTCAGTTCAGTTCAGTTCAGACAACTTTATTTGTTCCCAGAATGACCCACGTGAACATCCATATAACTCCACACAGAAAGGTGGCTCTCCTGCACCAGGGGGTTCGAACCCTGAGGAGAACCTTCGTTCGAACCACCAAATGCGGTGATGCAAGTTCCCCCTTTAACATGACACTTTCATGGTCAAGGTGAATTATTTATCCCCAGCAATGTGTGTCACGTCGTAGCTGGATCAGTCATCAAGTCGTCAACCTTAAACCTGTTGCTTGAGCTAAAGACACCTGCATGCTTCTTCACAAGTGTTCTGAGACTTGCACGTTGTATGGTTCCACAGAACTGGCCGATATCGGGGCGGTACTGGAGTATAGGAGGCTGTCCGTCAACCTACCGACCAAGATCTGGCGCCGGCCTCCAAGGGGCCCGGGAGAGCTTTTCGGATACACCGGATTGGGAGAGTGACTTTTCCGAACTGACCCCCCCCCACGGCAAACGAACGAAAATAATCCGACAGAAACGCCAGAAGACGGTTTCCGACTCATTTCCGAACAAACAACAAGAGTGCATGGCTGGCTGAAGACTTTCAGTGTACTTATATATGTACTGTATACTTCATACATCATTATAGGGCAACAACTACCCTTCTGGGTAAGGACGACTAAATGTACTCAAGTTTCCCCTCTCTCCCTCTCTCTCTCTCCCTCTCACACACACACACACACACACACACACACACACACACACACACACCCTCCCTCTCCTTCTGTGTCTGTGTGGTGTGTTTTCATGTCAGGTCCCTCCGG
>PIJE02002824.1:47500-51475 GCA_002895965.2 Coryphaenoides rupestris | reverse complement strand
TCGGGCGTTTTGCACAACTCACTGCTTATACTCACGTGTAAATTGTGAAGTGACAATAAAATACTTGAAACTTGAAACTTGAAACCAAGGGGGTGAGAAGGACAACAGGGAACAATAAGTTAGGGACCTTCAGGTAGGAAGGTGCTGCTTTGTAGTCGTAGAAGTAGTACCTGGCATTAATTGTAAGCCAGCGGAGGGAGGAGAAGAATAGGAGTAATGTGGTCGAATTTCCTCATTGTAGTTAGGAGTCTAGCAGCAGCGTCCTGCACAAGATGGAGGCTTTTAGGAGTGGAGTTTGGTATAGCAGAGAACAGTGCATTTCAGTAATATAGTCTAGACAATATAAACACATGGATGAGCTCAGACCTTAATCCTGGCCAGTGTTAGGGGTACCTGCTTTTCTGTAATTTCCGGATGCTGTGTTTCACCGCTGTGTTGTGTGAAGTGTATGAAACTACTGTATTTCATGTAGTATTTTGTTGTGTTTAATATTGCCCGATATGTACAAACCTAGATAACCTCTACAATAGCCACCCTAAAAGAACATAAATACTCAATAAACATTGTAAAAGCCTTTTGACCGCACCTCGCTCTGCACCGTGTTAGCACATGGACCCTCTGACACTCACACACATGACTCTGCAGTACTAACAACGACACTGAACATTTGCAGGCTTTTAATATAAAAAAAGCCGTTAAGGATCTTAACCTTCACCAAAAACACCTCCTGCCAGCCCTTTCCTGACTTGGGAATGTCTACGTTTACTTCCTGTTCTGAGGACCCCTCACTCGGACTTGCCTTTGTTATTACCCAGTAGTCACTCACAATGAAATAAAACAGGAATCATATGGATCTGTAAAATATGGATGGAAAACCTACTGTATATACTATGGAATGTAAAATGTAATCATTTATTCATCAATACAAATGAATTCAGCTCAATTCATTGCTGCTTGGCTGCGAGGCCATGTATAATTCTACAGGCCCACCGCTTTAAACTCCACTTATCTTATTTTATTTAACAGAATCACATGTACCAGGGTGAGATAGATATTTCTCGAAGGCTATTTGAGTTACGACACACAGTCACTGTCTGTGTGTGTGTGTGTGTGTGTGTGTGTGTGTGTGTGAGGGAGACAGAGATAGAGAGAGAGAGAGAGAGAGAATGATGGTTTTAATAGATTTACTTTTAATTGTTAATAGTTTTGTATCGCCTTGCCTTCTATTTATATTAAATTCTTCCCTTCTTGCTCAATGAATAAATGATGTTGCAGAAATGGTTGTAAAGACAGAAATATGGTGAAATCTGGTCAGATTCCACGGAGTGCCAGAGTTCAGTTATTAGAGATGAAATTGGAAACTAAACGATCATTTCAGAGAAGAGTGAGAGAGGTACTGCCGAAAGGTTATACAACAGCGCTTACAAACTAGCAAGATATTTCACTCCAGACGACTGTACTGTCTGTTCCAACAGGTGATGTTGAGTCTCACGCCATAGGAGAACAGCATGGTTACGTTTTCCCATTATCAAAGCTTACCACTCCATATAAAACTGAAGCCTAGGGTGGCATGGTGGCTCATACCTTGTAAGTCTCTCACCTTGTAACTGTGACACCGTAGTTTATACAAAAACACGCATCCTTTGGCTCACATAGTACACCAGACAACAGTACACAGTGTAGTGCATATCACAACACACACTCAGGGGCGCTAACATCTTAGCAGTTACCGCCTTGCTCTCTCTAACTCAACTCTGCAATAAAGCGGTTTTACAACAACTACCAGGTCGTTGTGGGATCCCTAGAAAAGCCACTTTAGTGGCATGTTGCAGGAGCTTTGCCACACAGACCACTTGCTTTCCCAGCAAGCATAGCACTTGAGCAGGCTGCTTCAGTGTCTGGTCCAGATGACCAGGATACGTCATTGCATGTAATTAGAGATGTGTTGCTGTTCTACATGCAGAAACGCAAGTCTGGCCTTGTCAGATTTAGAGGTGCAAAATGCCAACTAATTGTGTACAGATGGCCAAATCTGGGGGGAAATAAGAAGAAAACTATGTTTAAATCTATCTATGTGCTGTGTGTTGACATGGACTAAGTTTTTACTGGTTATGCCTTTCAGGTTACAGTGATGTATTGCTTAGCAGTCACATGGATGTGTTTCACTGAAAGCAAATTTATTGCTTCACAAAAAGCGTTGATGGGTCAGTCAGCTGTCTCGGCCTCTCGGTGCGACCAAGTGGTGTGACCCGACTCTGAGAACAGCGGTGACATTTCGGTTGGTCGCCCCGGCTGCGAATCACAAAGAAGACTGATACTTACAGATTTTGGTTAAAGCAGTTTTTATCATTACATTATAACACTTGTCACTGTAAAAGAAGAAGTGCTGCAGAGAGATGCTGTGGCCTCCAGTGAAAATGTTGTGCAGATGTTTTTTCTTCCAGTGAAAATGGAAATTCCCACAACGAGTGAATCCTATGTGGGTTTTTTTACCATACTTTTCAGCCCTAATAATATATTATATAATATATTACATAATATACAGTATATACTGTATATATATAGAACGATAGATATATACAGTAGATAGATAGGGACAAGGGTTATTAAACCATGACATTCAAAAGAGTGTTAACACTTGCCTGGTAGAGTTTGGCGCTACACTAATTGTGACAAGAATGTGGCTCTGGCACATGGTTCACTAGTTGACCAAGAGAAAGGTGCATCACTCTTTTTGCTGTTTGCTTTTTTTGCCGTTTTCCGTTTGCATTTTTATCCTTTGAAACTGCAGCTGGAAAAATTGACATTCTCTTTGAGAAGGTCTGTTATTTTCCCGTAACAGACCTCTGAACCAACGAGGTGATCAATAGAAATGTAGAAACACACACACACCAAGGCACACACACACACACACACACACACACACACACACACAGATTCACTCCTAACTATAAGATGTTGCCACACCTCTCACGACCGGACAAGGCCGAGCTAATGGTGCCGAGAAGACGCAGTCAGACAAAGCTAGAATGTGGGAGTATAGGAGAGGGAGGGTGTGTGTGTGTGTGTGTGTGGGGTGGGGGTGGTCCTTCTCCATGGGGGTCCCAGTTTAATGAACACAGTCAGAGAAGAGGCCAATGGCCGGTCGTAAGATGAGTCCAGAGAGAGAGAGAGAGGGTGGGGGGAGGGGGACAGATGCATCCTCTCATGGAGGCGTAGCGTGGTACATGGTCAGTTAGTGGGGGATGGATCTCATGCGGGCGATCTCCCCACCATTCTGTTCCCAACCCGGCTTTCATTTCTGTTTTCCGAGACCTTGAAAGGTTTCACCACAAAGCCGACCGCCGTCTGCACAGTGAATTAAAGGGTTACTATGAAGACACAAACAGGCAGCGTAAAGCATCAGGGAGATAGATAGAGTATCCCTGTTGGAGCTTTTAAAAGATGCCGTTTTGAATGAAGATGAAAGTGGAGGAAATGTCTCTCCGTAATAAGGTTATTTGGAGCGGCATACAACTTCTCAACATGCTCCTACAATATTATGCCTGAGCAGGCAACATTATAGGCAATATTAATTTAGTTATTCATGAGTTTCATCAACTGTGAAGCCCAAATTGCGGCGTGACAATGCATTTTTAATCATCCTCGATATCGACTTGGACGACAGCCTGTCATTAACCGCAGCGACGCCGAGACAAAACAATGGCATTTTCATTTTTTTTCACATCTCACTTTTTCCTCTGCCGTCGGTTTTAAGGTAAAAGAAATAAACGCAAAGTGGAATCTCTATTCCTGGCCTCCCCCATTCGTTACTGGAGAGCAATTGGTAGTGTGCTAACACAAAGGCTTTAAAATAAATGCTAGTTTATGCAACCATGTGTTAGCGCTTTTCCCCTCCGTCACCGTGGGATTGCTGCTTGGGAGCTGACGGTTTCGGACGTTACGACGTTACTATGTGGGAACAACGTGGGATGT
>PIJE02002824.1:35000-42500 GCA_002895965.2 Coryphaenoides rupestris | reverse complement strand
GAACAACAACAAAGAATGTTAAGAATGTTTGACGGGTCAAAGATCTATCGGCCTGACTTGGCTTTACCTTGTGAATTAAATGGTCATTTAGCCGAAACATGTGCATGTCTTTTAAACCTCAAAATATAGTGTGGAAATGTACCTTGGACAAATGCCTCATGTATTGTTCGACAAGCTGAATTATGATAGTTATGAGTATTGACAAATGTACACATCTTGTATAAATTGCATGATAAGCAAACAAAATCAAAACGTCTTATGATACAGCCGTCTAGAATCTGACACACGCACACACACACACACCTGGGGTGAGGAGAGGTGATGGATTAGGGTAGCATGATCCCCTTTAATAACCGCAGCAGGAAGTGAACCATGTTGGCAGCAGCATCAGTGATAACATATCACTAGGATGACACATTTATTGATTCAAGTATCAACAAATAGCCAATAAAGCACGAGGAACACTCACATCGGAGCATTTTCATCGGGCTACGCTTGGCTAGAGATCAGCGATGGCGCGACTGTCTGAGCGACGCAGCACGTGTCCCCTTCCTGTTCAAGGAACCGCCTGAACCGAAGACGTTATAAGCGTCCTCGCCGCTATCCTGGTCCAGTATTGATTAAAGCCCTCCCTGGGAGTTATGTTGTGCTGTGGAAGGGTTCTCCTGTCACGCGGTCAGGGGCTGGGAAGATGGCTCACGATAGAGAATAAACCTTGTCCACCGCTGCGTGTTGGTTCAGATGAACACAAACACATTCCTCATGCACAGTGTCATTCTTCTCCTGTCTTATTATGTGTGTCTGTGTTGCTCGGTTGGCCTGCGCTCGCTAAACCCTTTATTGTGCTGAGGATGCAACAGCCCCTAGTTAGTTCGTGAATACTAGACGTGCGCACTCACACACACACACACACACACACACGGGTGCATGCACACACACATTGTGTGTTCGGCTTGGACATCTGGAGACGTGCAGCATGCTGAGCAACGTTGTCAGGGAATTAATTCAATGCATGAGTTAGACATGCATGCATCGGTGTGTGTGTGTGTGTGTACATGTGGTGTGTGTGTGTGTGTGTGCGATTTGTGTGTTGTGTGTCTTGTGGTGTTGCGTCCGTCTGAGTCTGTTGTGTGTGTGTGTGTGTGTGTGTGTGTGTGTGTGTGTGTGTGTGTGTGTGTGTGTGTGTGTGTGTGTGTGTGTGTGTGTGTGTTGTGTGTGTGTGTGTGTATCTGTGTGTGTGTGTGTATATCTGTGTGTGTGTGTATGTGTGTGTGTGTGTGTGTGTGTGTGTGTGTGTGTGTGTGTGTGTGTGTGTGTGTGTGTGTGTGTGTGTGTGTGTGTGTGTGTCGGCGATGCAAAGCTAATAATAATAATGCTAACATGCTAATGACAAAGTAACGAGCGAATGCTAATCAGATCTGGCCCTCATCAGCTCTCGCATGCAGAACCTCGACCAGATCAGAACTTGGGTAGGAAACCGACTCAGAGAGGCAGAGAGGGGTAGGGTGACAAATAATTTTCTGCAGACTAGAGCATCGAATCCATCACAGAGAGACGGGTGAGCACAAACTGTTGCCAACGTATCAGATTCCAATAAATAGTGAGGCTGAGACGACGGCATGCAAGACCGTGTTCTGGGTATTCTGTGAACCCAGGTGTCATTTCTAGTTTCCACCCAAGTCATTTTTGTATTATATCTGTCTGTCTGTCTGTCTGTCTGTGTGTGTGTGTGTCTGTCTTTTCTGGCAGTGTGGTGTGACAGGGACAAAACTGCCAAAAACGTCTTAACTTTGTCCTCGTTTGTATTGATGTCCAACACAAACTCTACTGGCTCTACAAACTCTCCTCTACATTACTGGCCAAGAACAGAGCCTTCTAACAGGAGGTCTCTCTCTCTATCTCTCTCTCTCTCTTGCTCCCCCTCTCCTGTACCATTTCTCCCTCCTCCTCTCACCCCCCTCTCTCTCTCTCTCTCTCTCTCCTCTCCTCCCTCTCTCTCTCCCCTCTCTCTCACTCCTCTCTCTCTCACTCTCTCCCTCTCTGTATCTGTCTCTTTCTCTTCCTTCCTCCCTCCCTCTCTCTCTCTATCTCTGACTCCACAGGTTACTGCAGTGGGGGCAGTGGCAGCAGAGGTGGTCCTGAAGGCATACTGTCACACAGAGACTGTGCCGGAGAAACAGAGAGTCAGATGCCGGCTGCACAGGCTGCTGTTTCAGAAGAGAGGCTTGCAGTCACCACTAGCAACTAGTGGGTTTGCACGCACTGGAGAGTGGTTCATTCATTACGCGGTTGCACAGTTGGTGCTGTCGTACTGACTGACTGACCGGAGGGACGGCGAGCAGAGTGTTTACTTTTGAAGAGGTGAGATTGAGAAGCCTGCTCATGTTGTACCTTGTTTACTGTGGTCAGATGTATTACATGGATCAATACAATGCTAATTGTAACAGAAGTCATAATGATGATGTTACTGATGATCAACTTAATTGTTGTACCATTAAAATACCTGTAGCATAAAAAAAAGAAAAGATGTCTTTGCTCAACCAGTATTCCACGTAAGAGTTATTTCTATTGATGGATACAACATACAACATTAGGATTTGATCTTATTTTGAAAATATCAACCATTCGACCCAGGACTCTTACTTTGAAAACCCCTCGGCGGCCATGATTGAGCTGGGCCGCGTGGACGGCGGCAGCCCGATCGACGAGCTGATGGAGCTGACGGCCCAGAGCCTCAGCCAGCTGGAGATCTCGGAGCACTTCAACGTCATCAAGGAGATCGGCCGCGGGAAGTACGGCAAGGTGCTGCTGGTCACCCACCGCCGCAGAGGTCAGGGGTCGCCGTCGCCTCCTTGCGCCACATGTCGACACGCGTGTAGACACACGGCGGGGCTCGGTGACAACCGGGAGTGTCACTGTGATTCACACCATGGACCCCCTCGCAGCGCAGGGGAAAGAGGGGCTCTGTTGGATTTTGATGTGTTTCAGTGTGGAGTAGTTGCAGGAGAGTGCAGTGCAGTGTAGTGTAACCCAATGACTTGGTGGCATCCGTGAGCAAGCTGCCAAAACAACCCTACCAGTTCCTTCATGACATGCATCTGACATTCAGACACTGTATGTTGTTTTCCATAAAAGCGGCGGCAAAATGTTTTAAATAGTATTAAATAGTCAGTATTTTGACGGTGTACAACAAGGCTTCTTAGATATCAGCAATAACAGCAACGTTATCACAAATATTATCGATTGATTGATTGATCGATCGATTAATCACGTTAGCGATTGTTCAACGACAATGCTCACTCACAATACATACTCCGAGACGATATTGATCGACTTTTGAATCGGTCGGAATACCGATTTTTCTGTGAATCCTATTTAAAAACCACGTGTGCCCCCCCCGCCCTCCCCATCTCCAGGCACCCCCATGGCCCTCAAGGTGATGCCCAAGTCCTCCACCAAGCTACAGGGCTTCCTGAGGGAGTACTGCATCTCCCTGCAGCTATCCTGCCACCCCTGCATCGTGGGCCTCTTCGGCATCGCCTTCCAGTCCGCCGAGCACTACGGCTTTGCCCAGGAGCTGGTCATCGGCCGTGACCTGTTTGCTGTCATCCAGCCAAAGGTCGGCCAGGTCGAAGTTATACTGTCGTGCTAATGATAGCTGGGGGGTGGAGGGGGGATAAAGAGAACCAGCTCATATGCTGCTAGGATAATCACTTCCCATTAGTCGCTGGATGTTGTGATGCATGTAGCTACTCGGTTGTTGTTGTTGTTGTTGTTGTTGTTGTTGTTGTTGGTTGTCCTTTGAGTAGGGTGTTATGGAATAAAGATATTTTAGTTAAGAACTGTCAAAGATATTCCTTTGAAATGACACACATGAGGTTTGAACAACAGAGAAAAAAAAACGTTTTAGGCTGGCATCGTACCTTAAATGACCTTGAACTGTAATGGTATGTTTGTTTTTTGTCAGTTTTTACTGACAGTTTAGCATTGTCATTTGAATTTGTATGCATATTATGTGTGATATGTATTTATATCAATGCATATCTCTCAGAAATGTCTCCATTATTATCACGATAGCACATTGCCCCAGTCCTACTTAGAACCTTTCTTTCCATTAAAAAAACATGTTTTGTTTTGTATTTGTCAGTGCCTAAACCCCCATGTGCCATGTGCCTCTCCCAGGTGGGCATCCCAGAGTCCTCGGTGAAGCGCTGTGTGGTGCAGGTGGCCAGCGCCCTTGAGTTCATCCACAGTCACGACCTGGTCCACCGCGACGTCAAGCCCGAGAACATCCTGCTGCTGGACTCCGGCTGCAGCCGGGTCAAGCTGGCCGACTTCGGCCTGGCCCAGAAGCGGGGCACCATGATCCGCTACATCACGGGCACCCTGCCCTACATGTCCCCGGAGCTGTGCGCCTGCGCCCTGCAGCAGGGCCAGGAGGCGGGTGACCTGCCGGTGGAGCCGGCGGCGGTGCCCCCCCTCAGCGTGGAGCCCAGCCTGGACACCTGGGCCTTCGGGGTGGTCATCTTCTGCATCCTCACCGGCTACTTCCCCTGGGAGCGATGCACACCCACCGACGACTTCTACCAAGAGTTCGCCGACTGGTGCCACACGAAGCAGAAGGAGAAGAAGATGGCGGCGGAGGAGGTGGCGGCGGTGGAGGAGGAGGAGGGGTGTGAGGAGCTCGGGGCACTGGAGTACGAGGAGGAGGAGGAGGAGGAGGTGCCCCCGCTCTGGAGGAAGTTCACCCCCGAGGCCATGGAGATGTTCGGCAAGCTGCTGACCCCCGAAGCGGCGAAGAGGTCCACGGTGGGGGAGGTGAGGGCGTACGTGGAGAAGGACTGGCTCAAGGCGCCCCAACCGCCGCAGGCCCTGGAGAAGGTCAGCAAGGTCAACCCCAACGCTGCCACCAACTCCAACCAAGCCAGGGTGATCGAGGACAGGGAGAAGCCGAACAAGACTTGACAACACACACACATGCACGCAATAGACATTGACTGTATAGTGATTCACCACACCGAGCATGCTAACCCGGGCAAGGACTGGCAAACCTTGAACCTTGTGGTGAGTGTGTGGTTGAGATATGCCAGGTGTGTGCCAACGTGGATACTAGTATAATGGCGGTTATGTTTGATTTGAGTTGTCACTGTTTTGCATTGTTGTGAGGTCGTATGATGGCAGGACAGGGATTTGAGTTCCATGGTTGGGGCGTACAATGGACAAAAATGTTTCTTAAGCTACAGTCTGTCTCACCGTTTGTGAGCACAGTACTTCTACAATGAAATGAAAATGCAGGTCAGTGGCATTTTGTAACGTGGAGTCTGTATTATGTAAATGAATGACACATATGCACATATTTTGGTGGTGTTTCCAGCTATTACCTCGGGATTATTATATCCTGGAACACACATACTATATATGTTGGGAGGAACTGACAATTCACAAAATGTATGTAGCAAATGTTATTATTAGGAGATTAGGTGATTAGGAGATCATTATTTTTTTTTGTATATATATATAGATTTTGGAGAGATAATGCAAGAAAGGTTAGATGTATATACATATATATACGTATAATATTATTATATATTATATATTATTATATATATATTATATATATATTGTATATATTTGACTACGTAGCCAGGCAAATGTCTGTATATGTGTGTACAATAATCACAATGTGTTTAATATTAATATTAAACAGAAATATTGCATTAAATAATTGTTGATTTCCTCCATGACTGAAGAGTAATATTCGTACTGTCCAACTACACAACTAATATGCACACAACGCCACAGCATTTGTCACAGAGAATGATAGCCCCTATATCACACTTAGGACCCCATTCGCACAGACCCCCACAGCCCAGGGGCGGAAAGATAGCCTGAAAGAAATGCTGGGTTCTTATTGGACTAAACCTCATTTGCCATCACTACAAAACAGTGTGTCAACAGTAGGAATGCGGCAGCTCATACTCAGTGTAAAACCATTCAGCCAAATACAAGGTTATAGAATCAAAGGGGTTTTTTTCCCAAATCAAAAATAAGATATCTTCCGTCCGCATGCCGCTGTTCTGTTCTGTTGAGCTGCACCGCCCCTCCATCAGAGACGCCCACCGCCAATGTTTACTTGTTTACACAACAACAACGACAAGGAAATGACTCGCAAGCTTTTAGTCGGTTGCCGCATTTCACACATCTCTTCTACCCACACCGACTCTCTCTCCTCCCTCCTCCCTCCTCCTCGTCCCAACCCTGTCTGAAACCGGGGTTGTTAGGAAGGGTGTCTTTGAGCGGCGGCAGATGACAGACACCCTAACGCTACAGGTGATACACACCCACCCCCCCCCCCCCCCCCCAATCAATAAAAAAAGACCCATGCTCCCCCCGCCCCCATACGATAACCAAGTATCTGGTATGGGTGCCGTTAATACAGAGTAGGAACCGTGACTACCCCATCTTAGGTTTATGGTGAGGATGGGGATGGAGGGGACACACACACACCTGTGCAAACACACACACACACTTACACATAGAGAGAGAGAGAGAGAGAGAGAGAGAGAGAGAGAGAGAGAGAGAGAGAGAGAGAGAGAGAGAGAGAGGCTGGTGAGATGAAACTGTAGCCTCATACCACACAAAATAGTGTACAAAAAGTCACGGGGTGTTGCATGAAACTTTTACAATTGTTGTTCGATTTGACTGTTTCGTTAACCCTGGGTACAGTTCAAAAACGTTTTTAAGGAAATTAGACAATTCAAGGTCCTGCTAAAATTGTTCTACATTGATCAGAATGTGGTTCTAAATGGTACAACTCTTAAGATATGAATATAGCATAACAATACTAGTATAGTATGTTTTTTTGCCTTGGGGTTCAAGATATATTTCTCCTGGTAGCATAAGTACAGATGAAAATTTCTATTAGTATTTTCCCAAAAGAAAAGACAATACCAAGCCCAAGACGCCCTTTTAAATGAATTTAAGATAACTCCATGCCTTTCTTCTTCACCACTATCTCTCTCTCTCTCAGCCACACAAACACATTTTAAGGAGAGAAAGTCAATATCAAAGCATAAAAAAGTTAATCTAGCGTGGCCACGGAGAGTTTATCTTTCCCTGGGAATTCGCGCCAGCGCTAGCCTCTAATATGGTAGTTATATCAAATATCAGATGAAGCACTCTCAATTGAAATCTTCCTTATGTGGACCATAATGACTTTCCCGCTCGAAACCAATTTAGGGGCCTCTAATGGGTCCGTAATGTTCCCCCCGTGTGGAAAATTAACAGCACTGCTGGCACAAAACACAGACACTTACTCACTTTTTAAACTCTCAATAATTTCAAGCGCTTCAGTTTTTTTCGAGCGCCGAGAAGAAATAACATGTCAGAGGAGAAGAAGAAGGGTAGATTTCAAGGAAAAGGAGGCAAGAGACATGCATACTATGAGACACATAATAAATATTCTTCTCATTATATATTATTCCACACACTTCTTCCTCC
>PIJE02002824.1:0-30000 GCA_002895965.2 Coryphaenoides rupestris | reverse complement strand
ACCACCAACTCCTTAGTCTTAGAGATGTTGAGTTGCAGGTGATTTAGTCCACACCACTCCACAAAACTGTCCACCACACTCCTGTACTCAGATTCCTGCCCCTTTCTGATACAGCCCACAATGGCAGAGTCATCCGAAAACTTCTGCAGGTTGCAGGACTGTGAGCTGTACCTGAAGTCTGAGGTGTAGAGTGTGAACATGAAGGGGGACAGGACTGTCCCCTGAGGTGCTCCCGTGTTGCTCACTATAGTGTCCGAAATGTTGCTCTGCAGCCTCACATGCTGTGGCTGACCTGTGAGGTAGTTAGTAATCCAGGCCACTAGTGGAGCGTCCACCTGCATGTCCAGTAGCTTAGTCCAAAGCAGGGCAGGCTTTATGGTGTTGAAAACGCTTGAGAAGTCGAAGAATGTGACTCTCACAACGCTGCCTGCCTCCTCCAGGTGAGAATAAGCCCTGTGCAGCAGGTAGATGATGGCGTCTTCCACTCCAATGCGGGGCTGGTAGGTGAACTGCAGAGGGTCCAGGGATTGGTTGGTGATGGTTCGACTAGTGCACGGATGTGCTTCAGGGATCGTCGTGCTCAGGCTCAGGTTGAAAATGTGCCGGAAGACGCTGCACAGCTGAGTCGCACACACCTTGAGCACTCTGGGGCTGAGGCCGTCAGGCCCCGGGGCCTTGCCTGGGCGTAGTCTGCCGAGTTCACTTCTCACATCCTCCGCCGTGATGGTGATTGGCCCTGGAGAGAGGAGAGGGAGGAGAGGAGGGGGGGGGGGAGCAAGCGGGGAGAGGAGAGGGGGGAGAGATGGGGGGGAGGGAGAGGGGAGGAGAGGGGGAGGGGAGAGAGATGGGGAGGGAGGGGGGAGGGAGAGGGGAGAGGGGAGAGGGTCACAGGAGGAGCTGGGGGGAGGGTGGAGAGGAGCCACATCGTCAAACCTGTTAAAGAACATATTTAACTCATTGGCCTCATCCAGGTTTCCCTCCCTCCCCTGGATGGTCTTTGCTCCATGGCCAGTGATGGTTCTCATGCCACTCCACACCTCCCTGAGGTTCTTCTGTTGAAGCTTCCTCTCAAGCTTTCTTCTGTAGCTCTCCTTGCCCTCCGTGATCTTTTCCCTCAGTTCTCTCTGCACCTTCTTCATCTCCTCCTTGTCTCCACTCCTGAAGGCCGCTTTCTTCCTGTTCAGTGATGCCTTGATGTCTTTAGTCACCCAGGGTTTGTTGTTGGGGAAGCAGTGCACATTCTTGGTCGGGATGTCGTGGCAATTCTCCGATAAAATAATTGCATCCGAGGCGAATGAGTCTAAACAGGCAAAATACTTGTAGGAATTAAGAGTATTTAATGAATGCATTCACCAGACTCCTCTCTAGCAGAGTGAGTAACAAACAGATATTTTCATGTGCCTTTTAAGCCCATTTTACACCCCAGGGGGTTCTGGGGACAGCAATAAACCTCCTCCCCTTGCCCTCCGAATACCTAATTGGAAGAAAGGCCTGAAATGCAATTTACCATTACAGGGATCACACAGTCCGTGCAGAAATTTACATTGTCCGTTATGCAGCCTGTGAATCTGTCTATGTCCTGCCCATGTCCATCACAGTGAACATCCCAGTCTGTCAGCTCAAAACAGCCCTGGAGTTTCCTCTGCATCCTGAGACCAACTCCTTACAGTTCTGGTGACCACTGGTTGCCTCTGGACCGCAGGTTTATAGAGGGGCCTCAGGTCGAGGTTGTGATCTGATCTGCCCAGAGGGGGGAGAGCTGTGGAGCTGTATGGTCCTTAACATTAGCATACAGCAGGTCCAGTGTTTTATTTTCCCGGGTTTTGCATTCCGCAAACTGTTTGAATGTCAAGGTTGATGTCAGTGACATGGTTAAAATCACCCGATATTGATATGAAAACGCTTGGGTGCAGTGTCTGTAGACGCGCGGTCATGGAGTTGATGACGTCAGCAGCCTGCGACGCATTAGCCATGGGAGGAATGTAGACGACAATAACAATGGCCTGGGTAAACTCTCTGGGCAGGTAATATGGACGGAGACTCACTGCCAGCAGTTTGATGTCCGGGCTGCACACACACACACACGTTCCTTCACTGTAATGTGTCCAGGGTCGCACCATCTGGTGTTCACGTAAACAGCGACTCCACCTCCTTTCTTCTTGCCGCTTTCAACTCCTGTCCACCCGCACCAGCTGAAAGCCGGCTAAGTCCACTACAGAGTCCGAAACATTGTCGTGCAGCCATGTCTCAGTGAAACACAGAACAGAGCCCCTCCCGAAACACACTCTCGCTCCTTCTGAGTGATGTTAACTTGTCCATCTTGTTCACCACAGATCGTACGTTCCCCATGACGATGGACAGGAGATACGGTCGATATCTTCTCTTCTTTAGCCGTCTTCTCCTCCCGGCCCTGCAGCCCCGGTATTTCCTAGCCGGGGCCGGCCACACAGCTCCTTCTGTGTGGCCGGCCCCACCACACAGAAGGAGGTTCAGCAGCTGATCTCTTGTGTAAACAATGGAGCCCCGCTGCACGTCCGCGTCCACGATGCCGGGCGTCGGGCACAGTATTTGTACGATACAAATAGCGACTAAAAACAGAGAAAGAGCTTGCTGAGCCATCTTGTTTGGCTGTACAAGTAACTTATATTACAAATTGAACAACAAGAATTCTAAAACAAGCAGATAAAGACAGAAAAAAAAGTTTAAAAAGTACAAGATTGCTAGGAGCAACTCTGGCAGGCAGCCGCCCGAGACGGCGCCGGAAATAATACTGTGAGTGAGGGGATAAAATGGAGCATAAAGCAATACTTACCACTTACCCATCACTTACCCATCATCAAACGAGAAGCAACATTTCTTTCCTCATTCAGCCCAGTGCTCCATTCGACTGAGTTAGCATTTGACCGCGAGCTACACTAGCTCCGCCAGTGAACTGCGGGTAAAATACACCATTCGAGCTTCTGCAAAGTAAATATATTTTTGGGATTCCACTGGTCTCTTTATGGCCAATTAATCTAAAAAAACAACCACTTCCATTTCATATAGTGGGACCCAAGCTCGGCGCAGAGTAGTGTTAAACCCTTTTAGGTAAAAAAATCACTCAGATTTAACAATTTATTACATGAAATAATAATACACTTTAGTTTGTTGGTATGGTTCCAGTCTTTTACGTGGTCCTGCCTGCTGTAGGATTTAAATCATGATGTACAGATGTCAGATACAGCATTGCCACAAGTGACAGCGTGGAGCACTATACAATCCCACCCCAGCGAGGATACATCAGATATCACAACCCATTATGTAGGTTACATACAATACAGAGCATAAGCAAAGTAGGTGGAGGCTGGGGTGGTGGTGGGTGAAGTCCAGGTCTTACATTGTCTATCAGTGTGTTTGATTGGACCACTTAGCAGTCAGCTGATATGTGGCGCATGACGAGAGTGTCCCGCCAGAACTAGCTACGCCTGTTAACAGTGAAGTTTAAAACAAAACAGATGATTTTTGGTTCACTGGCATCAAAATTGCATTTTGAATTGCATTGCCATTGCATAATACATAAACAACAAAACATTTTGGTTGGTTATGTATGAGATGTTATGTAAGTGTTTAGTTTCCCATAAAAATAAAGCCTATTCAAATTGAACTGAATCTAATATTTCAATGTATATATATATATTGTGGCGGCCTGGCCAAGCGAGACACTGTAGTGGGTGGACCAGTTGGACTAAAGCAGACAGAAACCAGGGTTGTGGCATAAGAAAGGTAGACATTTATTAAATAAAGTAAGGAAAGTGGAGGGTAACAAAAGGCAACTCAAATCTTCTTCTTTTTCATCAACAATACTGTAATGCCCAACATGATTGCCCACTCCCAAAAAATGCCCACAATAAACAAAAAGTTCCAAAACCATTCAAACAGGGTGGCCAGAGGCTGCTTACCCTGAGCCTGGCCCAGTGGACCGTCCTAGTCTCCACTGTCCTCTCCCCAAGCCAGTCTGCTGGGCCTTTGTTCTCTGAGGCTTTTAACATACGGCTTGATTGGTTCTTAATTTGCCCTCAATAGGCCACGCCTGGGCAGAGGCAATGAGAGATGAGAGATTGGGGGCAGAGTTTCCTTGATAGTACCGGGCTGCAGTAGCACACCATGCCTCTGCAGCCATGTGGGGCATGGATCAGGCCCTTACATACCGCCCTCCTCAGCTCCAAACCACAGTGTGGAGCGACAGACCACCCGTAGTCATCCCTTCTGGACCTGGCATCTGTAGTCCCCTCCTGAGGTCTCCTCTGGGTCGCATGAGAGGCCGGTTGGGGGCAAAGTTTCCTTGATTCTACCGGGCAGCAGTACCACACCATGCCTCTGCAGCCATGTGGGGCATTGAGATATACTGCATATATGTCATGGTCTCGACCGTGTCTCTGGGGTTTCCCTGTGTGTTGGTGGGCGTGGCTTCAGACTCCGGTGCCGCCCCAGCGTCATCAGCTGCACCTGCGCTGCGCTCACACCTGCCATCGATTTGCGATCAACCACAGGATAAGAGCCCCGGCTTTCCACCCACTCATCGCCAGATCGTTGCTTCGGCCAGTGTGGTTAGCAAGCCGATTATAGCCCCAAGTTTTTTCCGTTGGATTGTAACCAAGTCTTTCCTCTATCCCAGGATCGTGACCCGTCTCCAGCCAGCCCGCTCCTCTCCCTGCCTGCCTGCCTGCCTGCCTGTCTCTCGTCTGCCTGCCACGCTTCCCGCCAGTTCCTTTGTCTGCACTCCAGTTCCATCCCCGCATCACGTTACCAATAAATACTCTTCGTTTCTGTACTCCGAGTCTGGGTCAGGTGGAGAGACAGAGACAGAGATATGCTTAGGAATGGGGAGGGAGATATGTCGGACAAAACGATGCATGCAAGCAAGGGTTAAAGAATGGACACACACACACACACACACACACGGACCCATGCATACACACACACACACACACATTGAGCATTGTGTAAGAGGGCACCCACCGCCTTACACCAGACATGTACGCTTGTATGTACTCATCCGTTGAGAAACGCTGCACTATGTGACCCTCGCCTTGTGTGCCAGATGAGGACCCACTGGGATGTGGGGAGGGCTGAGAGAGAAACAGACAGAGAGAGAGAGAGAGAGAGAGAGAGAGAGAGAGAGAGAGAGAGAGAGAGAGATTTAACTCCCAAATGAATCAATAAGATCTCGCTATGATTTGTGGATACGTGCCTCGGCTCATGTCACATCCCTGTAAAGCTACATTGCGCAACTATTAACGTAGCCATCTTTTCTTTGTTTGTCTCATTGGCTCTCTCTCTCTCTCTCTCTCTCTCTCTCTCTCTCTCTCTCTCTCTCTCTCTCTCTCAGCACTGCAAATCAACAGTGACGCAACAAGCATTAAACACCACCGACACTCTGCAGTCTAGCCTTTGGCGTGCAATTTGAAAGCATCCCCCCTCCCCCCTCCCCCCTGCTTCTGTCAGAATCAGCGGCACCGGGAGGCAGCCAGTGGTGTTGCCCCGATAACTTGACACGCGACAGATTGTAAAAACAAATCCATGTGAAAATAATTTTGGTTGGCTGGAGTCAATTGTTTGTGTGTGCGTATGTGTGTGGTATGTGTCGAGAGGAGATGTGGTGGTGGTGGTGGTGGTGGGGTTAGGGGGAAAGTGGCGGGAAGCAGTGGTTGCAGAGAGCGAGAGTTGAGGGGTGGGGGGTGGCGGGGGGGTGGGGAGCTGTCAGGGATGACAGGTGAAGGTGGCGGTGGAGGTTAGAGAGAACAAGCCCCCTTTAAACACTCTCACCTGTCATCTTAATTGCTTCAACTGTCAAAGTTTCAGACCAATTAGACGTGGCTCTTTATCGGGTCTTGGCGTGCTGGCGGGGAGATGGGGGGCTGGGGGGTGGATGGCGGCTAAAGAGCATGGTGGAGCTGGGTGGGGGAGTGGGGTGTGGGTACTAAATATTAAAATCAAGCTATTTAAATGTTTCAAACTCAAACATTGCCACAATGTCATTAATTATCTAAAATAACAGCTATCACGTGAAAAGAATTATTAAAGATGTCAATTAGTCTCTGGCAATGATGTGCAACGGTCGAAAGAAAAGGAGATGTTTGAAAGGAACGGGGGGGGAAGAGCTGTTCAATTGTTAAACGCACAAAGGTTGGTAAGGTGGTTCTGGGTTGAGTGTCAGTCAGCCTTCAAATTCTACACACAAGAAAACAGGAGGTTTTATCTGCAGCGTCCACGACCATGAAATGAGTGCTTTGATGAATTAATTGGGGGACAGGGGTGCTATGAAAATCACACATCTGCTGACCATCCCATGTTTTAACTTGCTGGCATTCCATATTTAGCGCTCTTTTTTGTCATATATGCCATCTTTGATTCCGCCCACAAAAGTGTAAAACATGGTTTACATCAAAACATTACGTTTGCGGAAAAAAGGAATACATTGTTATGTGCAGTGTACAAGATGCATCCAATAATTCCTTGAGGGTACCATTCTTGAGTCATTCCTAATAATTTCCTTTTTGGGATGTCAACACACATTGACTGTTGGCAGATCCAAAGTAACGAAGAAGAATATAAGTAATAATATAATAATTAAGTTGTGGAATTCTTCAAACAGAAAATACCTGAAACAGACTTCAACAAACTCTTTTGATTTCACTATATCACAAACATGATTAACAGGTGAGACTCATAGGAGGGTCTGAATGTCTGGACCAGCTTTGAAAATGCACAGCATTTTTGATCCAAGTTTTTTTGCTGGAACTCTCTTACTCACTTCTCAGAACAAGATCACAAAAGGTGGATCTGAAACGTTATCATAGATTCAACACATCATACCAAGCCATATATATTTTAAAGGGGGCACTGAGTCCAGTAAAACAGTAGGGGAGAATGAAAGAGATAGACAGAGCGCCAGGCCCCCCAGTATGCAGGGCCACTGCCAACATAATATTACAGAGTGCACTTTATGACCTGAAAGCCAGCCAGGACACCATTGCCTTAATTCTGGTTCTCTCTCCACTTTTCTGTTGATCATTATAGCTGTTCTTATGTTGCTGCTGCAATGGATTTTAACTAGCTTCCCCCCATGTTGGTGTAATTTTCAGCTGTCACACAGTTCAATTAAAAAGTACAATTGCCCCTTTATGTAAATTGATAGGCAATTGATAACTCTCTTGAGAAATCAGATATGTATTATTGACATGCTTTCTTCTTTTCCCAACTTCAAAATCAAAAGGAAGTTAACGACCTGTCCTGATGAAGAGGACACAATGCACCAGCGTTCTGTTTCCTACGACAGTGAAAATACAGCTGCCAAATCTGTACAGTTTTACCACAGTCACAATGTTAGTGACTGATTGTCTTTCATCGTCTCCAGATTATTTAAAAAGGTGACAAACCTCACCTTGTATCTGTTTGAATATCTGCCCGAATAGAAGAAAAAGATAATTTCACTCCATAGTCTTTGGAGAGTCAGTGTAGCAATGTCGCTGCTACACGTCACCTACAGTGGCTTCTTCAGGGGCTCCTCCAAATGACACAGGCAGTTGGTGGAGAATATCCAGCCAGGGGTTGGCTTATGGGGACGTGCATGAATGGTCCAGGGACACTTTCACCAACAAAGGCAGCAGCCCCGGCCTCTATCTCCAGGGTGGATGGGGTGATGGGTTGGCTGGCCAAACTGGGGAGGTGTGGGGACAGTGGGGTTGGGGGTTGTATTTTATATTTTAGGTATGGTAACCCTGTAAAGAGTCTGGTTGTCTGTGTAAGGTATGATAAGGCTTTAATAGAGTCTAATCTATTGTGTGGGTTTTTCATGATGGCGGGGGGGTGGGGGGGTCATAGGTTTCAGCTGGGGATTTTTCCCAGCCTCGATTTGGTGTTGTGGTATGTGGGAGTGTGTGTGTGTTTGGAGGCTGGCTTAATTAGCCTCACCTGGCCTAGGTAGAGACTGGGGCTGCACACCTGTGGTGCATTGGCTAATCAGTGCACCACAGGTTAAGTCAGCCATCAGCACACACACTCAGAGAGTGCTAGGATGCTAGATTTATTCCATCTAGTCTGTCATGTCGTTTTACTCAACTTACAAACACTGGACTTTTCACCACTATCTGCCTGTGTCCTTGGAAGAACCCCAAAAAGAAGCCACATGATGTGGCATTGTGGCAGGAGACTCTGCTACATGTGCCCTTGCTTTGTCACTGACAAGGCTCAGATGGTTAGAAGTTACTGACAACATTATGGAAAGGATCTCGAAAGAGAAATAAATGTCCATCACATCCTTCCAGTCTTCCAAGATGACATGACAAGACAAGGCTCAAACTTAAATCGGACAGATATAAAAACATCCTGGCAAATACCCAGAGCATATACCTGTTGATACCCCCGCAAATCTAAGTTAATGCTTCACTCAGTCCCAGACTCTCCACAGTGGTCGGGTCCCAGCACAGGGAGATGTTACCATATACTGGCTGTGGAGATGGTAACTGTAATGTATTTCCTGACAAAAGCTCTGTACAATCTGTCTCGGATGAGTATACAGGTTTGTAGTAAGGAGGAAAAGTCCAGTCGGAAGAAGCCAAAACTTCAGGGCTATGATCCATCCATTCTCATTTGCTTATCCGGGGCAGGGTCGCGGTGGTAGCCAGCTAAGCAGGGCCCCCCAGGCTTCCTTCTCCTCAGCCACACTCTCCAGTTCCTACTGGGGGATCCTGAGGCGTTCCCAGGCCAGATGAGATATATAATCCCTCCAGCGGGTTCTGGGTCTGCCCCGGGGTCTCCTCCCAGTTGGACGTGCCGGGAAAACCTCTAAGGGGAGGCACCCAGAGGGCATCCTAATCAGATGCCCGAACAACCTTAGCTGACTCCTTTCGACACGTAGGAGCAACGGCTCTACACCGAGCTCCCTCTGGATGTCTGAGCTCCTCACCCTATCACTAAGGCTGAGCACAGCCACCCTGCGGAGGAAACTAATTTTGGCCGCTTGTATCCACAATCTCATTCTTTCGGTCACTACCCAAAGCTTGTGACCATAGGTGAGGGTTAGAACGTAGATGGACCTGTAAATCGAGAGCTTCGCCTTCCAGCTCACCTCCCTCTTCACCACAATGGACCGGTACAGCGCCCGCATTACTGCAGATGCTGCACCAATTCGTCTGTCCATCTCCCGCTCCATTTTGCCCTCACTCGTGAACAAGACCCCAAGAAACTTGAACTCCTTCACTTGAGGCAGCAACTCCCTCCCAACCCAGAGGGAACACTCCACCGTTTTCCGGCAGAGAACCATGGCCTCAGACATGGAGGTGCTGACTCTCATCCCGACCGCTTCACACTCGGCTGCAAACCACCCCAGTGCATGCTGGAGGTCACGGTCTGATGTAGCCAACATAACCACAGAACAGTCTACTGTTCCACGGCCAGGACGGAATCTGCATTGTTCCTCCTGAAGCTGAGGTTCGACAATTGGCCGGAGTCTCCTTTCCAGCACCCTGGAATAAACTTTCCCAGGGAGGCTGAGCAGTGTGATACCCCGATAATTGGAGCACACCCTCCGGTCCCCTTTTTTTAAAATGGGGACCACCACCCCGGTCTGCCATTCCACAGGTACTGTCCCCGACCTCCACGCGACATTGACTAGGCGTGTCAGCCACGACAGCCCGACAATGTCCAGAGCCTTCAGCATCTCAGGGCGAATCTCATCCACACCTGGTGCCTTGCCACTTAAGAGCTTTTTGACTACTTCAGCGACCTCTACCAAGGATATGGGTGAGGCTTCCCCCGAGTCTTCAGACTCTGCCTCTTCCACAGAGGACGTGCTGGTCGGGTTCAGGAGTTCCTCAAAGTGTTCTTTCCACTGCCAGACAATATCCTCAGTCTGCGTCAGCAGTTCTCCTCCCCGACTGAGCACAGCCTGAGCCAAGCCCTGCTTTCCCTTCCTGAGTCGGCGGACGGTTTGCCAGAACATCCTTGAGGCCAACCGAAAGTCCTTCTCCATGGCCTCCCCGAACTCCTCCCACACCCGGGTTTTTGCTTCAGGCCTCCCAGTACCCGTCTGCTGTTTCAGGAGACCCCTGGGCCAACCAGGCCCGAAAGGCCTCCTTCTTCAGCCTGACAGCTTCCTTCACCGCTGGTGTCCACCAACAGGTTCTTGGGTTGCCGCCACGACAGGCACCAGGGCTATGATGTCAAACCTTATTCACTCGAAGCAGCGGTCCCTCCAACCAGTGACATGTCACGTTAACTTTTGATTGTTGTTTGATTTGGAAGAGGAAAAACGGAAAACAATGGTTTTTGACCATATCAAGTTGCCATTATCTAAACCAATGAGACAATAGGAAGGAGGTGGAATTGCAGCTGTTTTATCTCTAGTTATCTCTAGAGCTAGTTATCTCTGAGCCAACCTGATATCCAGCAGGTTTGCTTCATGTTAGGCTCACAGTGTTGCCATTTTAATTGACTGACATTAGTCAGTATATGAAAAGAAAAAAAATTTAAGTATACAAAAATGCTGCCATTCCCTGAATTATGGCTTAACATATGACTTTGTAACCTACTTTACTAAGAAGGTAAAGGACATCATCTCCTCTTTTATCCTCCCCCAACACCCACCTCTGTTGACCTTACCTAACCCTAACACTTCCCTTGACACCTCTGCCAGCGGGAAAGACAGACCGGTATCTCTTCTTTCATTCCTGTCATCGCTAACCAACTGTCCTATCTCTCACAAAGCAAGCTGCTCGATCCCTGTAAGTGCTGTCAGATAAATACACATTAAGCCTTTATACAGCACGAATAATAGACAAAATAAATAAATAAATAAGTTCATAAAATGTCAAAATCATATCTTGATTAAATAGGTAATTCATTTGGGTTGATAATTCAAGGTTTAAAATAGTTTAAAATATGTGCAAACGGTTATTTCCTTTGTAATGAATAGCGGAACTAAGTTTTGTCTTGTTCATGGCGGAACTAAGTTTGTCTTGTTTCTGGTGGGACACGTTATGGTGAGGGACCAGTTTTTTTGGATTCCGATATTTTCGTATAACAAGCAGCGTGAGCATGCACTTCAGTTGTGTGAAAGAAAAGATGTAAATAATATAACATTAAAGTAAGAAAGATAACGTTAATGAAAGAAGAAGAAGTATTAAGACGATTGTAGCGTCTGAAGCCCAAGCAGATGGACAGGACTTTCCAGGACTAAAATACCTCTTTTAAGACAAAGCGGCCAAAGAGGTAAAATGTCTTTGTTCGATGTTCACGCCATTTTCTGGAGTTTATTTCCCTTGATGCTGTTGACTGTACAGCTACTAATTCATTGTACTGTTTTTGTCATATTGTAACATTCAGTTCTTACAGCGTTGAAAGAGCATCAGAGAGAAGGAGAAACAAGGAGGAAAAGTGCAAGAATAAAACGGCCGTTTCAAAGACTCGACCTGTGTCTGTGTTGTCTTGGAGGAGTTACAATCCCCATCAGTCAGGCTTCCAGGACCGCAAACTCCACTGAGACGGCCCTCCTTGTGGTGACAGAGCCTTGCTTGCTCTCTACAACATCATTGTAGCAACATCCAGTCGGCCACCTCAACTACTGCAACTGGCTCTTGGCTAGACACCCTGACTCTGGCAATAAACATTTGCATCTTACAAACAACGCCCCAGCACACCTTGTGTTTAACCTATGAAAGTTCTCCCATTTGATCCCCCTCTTCCGTGACCTCCATAGGTTCCCTGTAATAGCTTGCATCAGATTTAAGATATTGTTAGTGGTCTACAAGGCTGTCAATGGAACTACATCCAAGCAAGGTCTGACTAAGACCCCATGCCCCAGCTTGAGCGCTCTGCTCAACTACCTCAATTGGCCATCTGGTAAACAACCATCGCTAAGAGCAAGCAAACATATCACAACTCTTCTCTTTTTTTGGCATTGCAGTGGTGGAACCAGCTCCCGACCGTCAGAACAGCAGTCACTCTGCAGCTTCCACTCAAGATTCCCTTTATTAGAGTTCACCTAGACCAGACATGGGCAAATACAGCCCAAGGGCGTGGACCATCTCAATGAGGACTGCAAAACAACCCCCAAAAATCATGGGCAGCATTACGTCAATTAATCTCTAGGTGTCTGGTACTGCTATTTAACTAGATTCCAACAGAGGGTGCTGTCTAAGATTGAAGGAGAACAGGAGCTGGTGTCCTTTCCCCTTTCATTCGACAGTGAGAAGATGCCCCCAGATGCCGAACTTGAACTGATTCACATCCAGTGTGACTCTGCCCTCAAGCAGACATTCACTACATCCACATTGGGCAACTTCTACGGCTCAGTGAAGGAAACACAGTTTCCGAACCTGCGCAAGTACGCACAGAGGATGCTTGTTTTGTTTGGCAAACAAAAGTTTTCTGTGATGAACTACAAGTCATGTTACAGTTCACGGCTGACTGATAAACATCTGTCTTCTGTGATTCGTATCAGATATGACGCGAGAGGTGACCATCTCAATTGTTCCGATGAGGCTAAATTACATTGCTAGGTGATGCTTTTCATGACAGTGTCATTCATAAATATCTCCCAGTTATAATTAATTCTCATAGGTGAGTTACAGTTACATGAATAAATCAGAACAGAAAATGAATGAATGTATTCATGTATAAGACAATGTGTGTTTGTTCATAAATATTAGCCTGATCTTTTCTTCATTCAGCGATGCAGGTCTGTACTGCAATGGTATTAAGCTTGAGTTAACTACACAAGTAAAAACAGTGTCAAGTAAAAACAGATACACAAGGAATAAGAGAACAGAAAATGATTTGAGTAAAATGAATATATATATATACAGTATATTCATGAATATGACCATGTATTTGTTCATATTAAGTGGCATATTAAATTTAGATAATTGTAAAACAGTCTGCCTTGGGTCCATATTTATAACATAATGCAATATGTTTCATGCAGTGGTGCATATCAAACAATTGGCAACATTTTAAAGTTGACTGCATTGACATTGAAGTGACTGCACTCAAGTTGATTGTTTTATGTAACTAATATTTTCATTGTAACCTCAGAGTAACCTCAGAGAACAGAAAGTTTGAAACAAGGACCCTTAGCCTATTGTAAAGCATGTCTACCAAATTCATGTAGTTTAACATAATTCAGCGCTATGTATTTCACGTTTGAATTCAATTGTCCAATGTGTGGCCATTTGCTTACTTTATCTAAGTCAGTGTGGCCCTCTGGAAAAAAAATGTTGGCCACCCCTAACCTGGATCTCCCAATGTTTGTCTGTGGTGTTTGACACTTGTTGTGCCACCTACTGGCATGGCATGCTTATGTGAGGGTTTCAAAATCGTTTTGTGTTCTCTTGTGGATGGAGATATTTTCTGTAACACTGTTGCTGTGTACAGGATTTTTCTTTTAAATGACGGAGAAATGTGTTTTCTGAAATACTTATATACAGTTTGTGTGGACAAGTCCTTAAACATACCAAAAACTCTACCCCCTCTAACATTTCTATGCCCCCCCCCACCACCCCCAAGAAAATGGCCACAACAAGCACAGCAGTAGATCGAATGAACAGACCATTTGACGCTGAGTCTGATACTTGACAAGAAAATCATGATGACTGAACCAGCTCCAGCGAAAAAGCCCTTTCACATCTAATCCAGATCGTCACTGCAGGGAGGCCAGGTTGAATCAGATAAGGAATTATGAGTACCTCAGGAAAGGAATATCCTTTTACTTGAACAGATTTTCTTTTAAACACCCTAATTACACAAAGCTGGGAAAAAGAAAAGCATGGTACATCTTGAAATCCTAACTAATAAACAATATTAGTTACTTTCTTAGCACCTGTCTGTTTTTTTATTCTTTGCATGATCAAGGATAGCACTAGTGCTGCTTTTAATGTCATTGAAACCTTTGAAGCTGTGAATGAATGGGTCAAACACAGGACTTTCACCCAGGAGAGCACGGTTTGTGTCCAGTGCTATTTTTAGACTAGAAACTGGTTACGGCTCGCCCGTCCTCGCCTCCACGCCCATTTATTTATGTGGCAAATTCTGTGATGGATTAAACCGCCTTTGGGCTTGAACTTTATTCACGCCTCCTCCTTTGCTGTGCGCCTGGGTCTCACCTCAACCCCCCCCTAACAGTACAATCTGGCCAATAGTAGACCCAGCCAGCATGGAAGGCACCCCAGCATCCCGGATCTCTGCATCTGAGCCGTGCCAACCTGCAGAGCCCTCTCACCCTGACTGATGCCACCGGGTTTTCAGCCACCCTCGCCTGGCAGGGGCAGAGACTCGCCGTACCGGTCCTCATCGACTCCGGGGCCGATGAGAGCTTCGTTGATGGAGAAGCCTCTCTCTGCCTTCGCCTTGGACGGCCACCCCATGGGGCCCGTTACCCACCGGACCCAGCCCCTCACTCTCACAGTGTCGGGAACCACGTGGAGAGCATCCGTCTCTACGTCATCCACTCCCCCGACACCCCGCTCATCCTGGGTCGTCCTTGGTTGGAACTCCATACCCCTCACGTCTGCTGGAGAACCGGGCGCATTCTCAGTTGGAGTACCACCTGCCACGGCCGTTGCCTCCAGGGCGCCCAGACACCCCCCCGGGCCGAAAGCTCCAGTCATACACCTCCCGACCTATCCACCATCCCTCCTGAATACCACCACTTAGGAGAGGCATTTAGTAAGGAGCGCGCCCGCTCTCTCCCTCCACACCGGCCCTACGACTGCGCCATCGAGCTCCGTCCTGATGCTCCCCTCCCGGGCCAGTCGCCTATATAAACTTTCAGGGCCGGAGAAGGCGGCGATGGACAGCTACCTGCAGGAATGCTTGGCCGAGGGTCTCATCCGACCATCCCAATCCCCGGTGGCAGCGGGGTTCTTCTTTGTGAAGAAGAAGGACGGGGACCTGAGGCCATGCATAGACTACAGGTTGCTGAACAACATCACCATCAAAAACAAATATCCTCTCCCCCTCATGAGTTCCAACTTTGAACCCCTCATCAGGGCGACCATTTTCACTAAGTTGGACCTCCGGAGTGCATACCACCTTGTGCGCATCCAAGAGGGGGATGAGTGGAAGACCACCTTCAAGAACCCCCGGTGGCATTACGAGTATCTCGTGATGCCTTTCGGCCTCACCAATGCCCCCGCCGTCTTTCAGGCGCTGATGAATGACGTGCTCAGGGACATGTAAGATGTATTTGTGGTCCTCTACCTTGAAGACATCCTGGTGTTCTCCAGGAGCGCTGAGGAGCACGTCCAGCATGTTCGCATGGTCATCCAGCGCCTCCTGGAGAACCGGCTGTTTCTCAAGTTAGAGAAATGCATCTTCCACTCCCCATCAGTGGAGTTCCTGGAGCTCATTGTGGAGGGAGGACTGACCCAACCAGACCCCCGCAAGATCAGGACAGTGGTCGAGCCCTCTACACGTAAGCAGCTACAGAGCTTCCTCGGGTTTGCCAATTTCTATCGCCGGTTCATCCTTAACTACAGCTGAGTAGCTGCCCCCCTGACGCACCTCACCTCCACACTGTGTCCCTACAACTGGATGCCAGCGGCCAGCACCGCCTTCGCGGCACTAAAGCAGCGATTTACCACCTGCCCCGTTCTTCCTCCATCCTGACCCCGCCCAGCAGTTCGTAGTAGAGGTGGATGCTTCGGACACCGGTATCGGCGCTGTTCTCTCCCAGCGGTCAGTGGAGGACCAAAAGCTGCATCCCTGTGAGTTTTTCTCCCGCCGGTTCTCACTGGCCGAGGAGAATTATGACATCGGTAACCGGGAGCTACTGGCGGTGGTGGGGGCATTTGAGGAATGGCGTCACTGGTTGGAGGGCTCGGAGCACCCCACTCTGGTCTGGTCGGACCACAGGAATTTGACGTTCATTTGCGCGGCGAGGCGTCTCAATTCCCGCCAGGCACAGTGGGCTCAGTTCCTGGGAAGGTTCGAGTTCACGCTCACATTCCGGCCCGGGTCTCGCAACACTAAGGCGGATGCTTTGTCCCGTCTCCACGAACCTGAGAGGAACGCTGAGGAGCCTGAGTCCATTCTCCCTGCATCATGCGTCATCGGGGTTGTCTCTATGGACATTGAGGGGGTGGTCAGGGAGGCTCAACGCACCCAACCCGACCCCGGCAACGGGCCTCCCGCCGGCTGTTTGTGCCCGACTCGGTTCGGTCCCGGGTGCTCCAGTGGGGTCATGCGAGCAGGGTGGCATGTCATCCGGGAGTCAACCGAACCCACTCTTCCTGGCCCTGGCGTTTCTGGTGGCCGTCCCTGGGAGCTGACGTCCGGGAGTTTGTCGCGGCCTGTTCAGTCTGCTCCCGCAGCAAGGCTTCACACCAACCTCCAGCTGGACTCCTGCATCCTCTCCCGATTCCCAGCCGTCCATGGTCCCACATCGCCTTGGACCTCGTGACCAGTCTTCCCCCCTCCCGCGGGAACACAGTCATTCTTACTGTGGTCGATCGATTCTCCAAGGCGGTGCATCTGGTGGCACTTCCAAAGCTCCCATCCTCGGCGGAGACGGCTACCTCCCAGGTCTGGCGGGCCTTCTGCAAGGGGATCGGCGCTACTGTCAGCCTCTCCTCAGGATACCACCCGCAGACGAACGGCCAGGCTGAGCGTGCCAACCAGAGCCTGGAGTCCGCTCTGCGTTGCGTCTCGGCTCTCCACCCCACCTCCTGGAGCGGAGACCTGCCCTGGGTTGAGTACTCCCTCAACGCCTTGGTCTGCGAGGCCACCGGCAGGTCCCCATTCGAGGCCTCCCTGGGATACCAGCCTCCGCTGTTCTCTCTCCAGGAGTCGGAGGTCTCCGTCCCGTCGGTCCAGGTCCACCTCGGACGGTGTCGCCGGGTGTGGAGGGAGGTCCGCACCGCCCTGCTCCGTGCCAACGAGCGTTCCTGCCATGGGGCAAATTGCCGCCGCACCCCTGCCCCGGTATACCAGCCTGGCCAGCTGGTATACTGTATCTCTCCATGGCTGACCTTCCGCTCCAGGTCTGCTCCAGGAAGTTGGCACCACGCTATGTCGGCCCATTCAGGATTGACCACATCCTGAACCCGGCGACGGTGCATCTCAGGCTCCCCGCCTCCCTGCGGGTCCACCCGGTTTTTCATGTGTCCAGGGTTAAACCGGTCTCCTCCAGCCCGCTCATGTCAGTGGCTCCTGCTCCTTTGCCTCCTCAGCTGGTCGACGGTCATCCCCAGTGGACGGTGCGGCGGCTACTGGGGGTGCGCCGCCGGGGTCGGGGGTTCCAGTACCTGGCGGACTGGGAGGGGTATGGCCTGGAGGAAAGTAGTTGGATCTCCCGCTAACTCATTATGGACCCGTCGCTCCTCCAGGACTTCTACCGGGATCATCCCGATACCAGGTGGCTCCCCTCGGGGGGGGGGGGGGGTCCTGTTACAGCTTGCCCGTCCTCGCCTCCACGCCCACTCCTTTCTCCTCCCGCTACACGCCCTGCACGCTCCCTGCGCGCCACCGTGGTCCGGGCATACGGTGGTCCTTCTCTCCGGAGTTCCCCCCGGCTCGCGTCCCCCATCCCCCGCCGGCCCTGTCCTCTCGGCAGGCTCCTCCCACCTGTCGGAGGTTCCCAGCACGTCGGCGCAGGCGCAACGGTGGAGCGGCGCTGACGCTGCACACAGCGCGAGTCTCCGCACCGGCTCCTCATCACCAATCACCGCACCTGTCCCTGATCGGCAATCACCGCCCGCACTACAAGGCGCCAGATCGTCCCCTAAACTACAGGTGGTAACGTATATGCCAGATACCCTCATCCTGTAGCAGTTGTTCTAGCTGACTTAACGTTACGCCTGTTGTTGCGCTCAGCTCTTGTTTGCCTCACCTGGGATCTCTATCCCTCACCCTGTTTTTCTCACCCCTCCAGAATCCCGGACCCTCCTGCCGTGTTCAAGCCCACCCGCAGAGACATCCAACCCGGATCCCGTTTATTTATGTGGCAAATTCTGTGTTGGATTAAACCGCCTTTGGGCTTGAACTTTACCCACGCCTCCTCCTTTGCTGTGTGCCTGGGTCTCACCTCAACCCCCCCCCTAACAGAAACTGTTATTTTCAGTTCTCAGACGCAGTTTGGTTAGGTTTAGGAAACACAACGTGTTGGTTAGGTTTAGGCAACAAATCTACTTGGTTAGGTGTGGGCAACACAACTACATGGTTAGATTTCTGGCAGAAAGGGCTTTCTGGCATGAAGTGCTACACTGTTTAGTTGACCAAGTCAACAATTATCCCGTGGCTGACAAGAAGCCATACTCGAATGCAATTTTCTTTAGATGTTAGCTTAGCATTTCATACAATGTATGCCAACACAGAGGGATGTATATCATAGTTGAGTTACCTGTCTTTGCAAAACTATAAGCTTATTGTCAGCAAGCCCTGTAACTGCTGCACTCTCGCTCTTTCTATCTCTCATGCACTCACACAAAATGTGTGTGTGCCAAGTAGTGTAAAGTATATCTGCTGCTTGAATGACACACAAAGGACCCAAAACATAAATTTTTTTAAAGCGTTTTTGACCAACATAATCATTATTATATTATTTTCGAGATCTGGGCTATTCATAAAATAACTGAGGCTATCCCTGGATGCCCAGGCCTAACGATGCATATGGTGATACCATGGTTTATGTAACCATGGTATCCATGTAACCTGGTCCCTAACCTGAGAACGAGACAAATCTGCAAACTCATGTATTTGTATTTGCTCTGGCATACAGTATGTGTCTGGCCCCGCTCCCCTTCACACACAGTTGGAGGCGACCTGGTAGGCCAATCATAACAGTTGATCTAATAAGGGACAGGTTTAATATGATATCTGTACAGGGGAGCACCGTTGAGGCAATTTCATAAACAACCAAGACGGCTGCCGTTGATGTGGAATGTGGAGTCTGTTGAATCTGCTATTGCGACAGAACAACACACTGTATACTTTCTATAAAACAACAAACAACCATACTTAAATATTTTCTTAAAATTTTCTTGGTGAGAAGATGTGTTTGCCGTACTTCCGACAGGATTTGGTAAAAGTTTAATTTACCTACGCTCTATGGTATTGGTTTTCTTGCTGTGATTGGTTGTAGGTATATCCAATTGCATGGAGAGGCATTTTGGTTTGTGTCTGTTGATAACGTGCCTTGGTAATCTAAAATTAACTGAGAGGTTCCAGACTAATATGCATTTGCAAATTGGTCTGGCAACTATTGGATCCTGAGTACTACACATACAACGTAATACAACGGTCGAGTACAACTTCAAAATCGCCTGGTGCTGTTGAAAATGCCATGGGATGCACTATGCTAGCATAGTAAAACAATGGTAAATAATGATAAAACCATTGCCAGAAACATATAGAAGGAGTGATATACATTGGTAATGTTTGACACATTAATACATGAATATAAAACATTCTATTACGCAGGAAGAGAGCCAGAGAGAGAGATATTATTTATTTTCTTTTTTTTCTACATCTTTTACTGCAATGGCCAGCTTTTGACCATTGAATGCCTTCATCTCAATTCAATTTTTTTCTGGAAAATGGCTTTTAGGAGTTAGTGGCTGTGGGCGTGAATGTGGGGATGGTATGGGTCAGTGGGTGTGCAGGCAGTGGATGGGGATGGAGGAGATTTAAACAGCCTGACTAAATCAGACACTCACTCAGAGAGAGAGAGAGAGAGAGAGAGTTGGCTGTTCTTTCATCTGTAGTCAGACACTAGAGTATATTTTGTACCGGACACACACACACACACACACACACACAAACACACACACTGATATTGTTTGTACGTAGCATCAAGGCTAATGCAGGCAATGCACTTGTAGCGTTTGACACTATTGTGAGGGGTGGGGGTGGGGTTGCTTGCTCTTCAATGCTTCCGTTGGTGCTTACATTTGGTTGGAGCTGAATTGAATACGTTTACCTCGCGCTTGCAAGTGTATTATAGTTTAACGGGATAATATTGAATGGTATGTACTGGAACGGACATGTACTGTATATTGTCGTAGCCCACAAATGAACCACTCCAAAATGTTGACTTCAGTTATGGCAGCGGCAATACTGCAAGCAGAGCAACAGAGATGCAGAAGGAGTTAACCAACTTAACTGTATTCTTGTAACTTTTGTTATTCCACATTATTCTTAGCCTTAACTTCGTAACATACATTTCAACTTAATAAAAAAAAAAACATTAATCTCAAGTCCCCTTTAATGATTTCCAGGACCATTGAGATAGGAGAGCAAATATAGTCTCTTCTAAGGGCAACAATAGCTTTATTTTGAAGGTTGCAAGCCTTAGCCTCTTGCTTAAAGGAGACCTATTATACCACCAGGTGTGAGTGTGATAAGCCCTTCCAAGCGGTTTCAGGATCTCTGGTTTTTGACATCACAAGTGGAATGACTAATCACTCTCACACCTGGTGGTATAATATGTCTCCTTTCAGCTTCCTACCCACTAGGCGACTTTTAAAGTCGGGGCTGATTTCGTCAGTACACATTACACAGTCTTGATGATCAGCCTTGCCATCAGGCCTGTGGTCCAGAGGATGAGAGGAACAGCTGTGTTGGACGTAGTTCTGGACACGTTTGTAGAACTTGTAGAAACTGTAGCAGTTGTTGTAAAACGTGAACCCACTCCCAAATCTCATTGTTTGAGATGAAGAACAAGGTAATTGGCTGTTGCCTGCGTAATTGCCCATCTCAGTGCCCCCCCACACAACGTGTTAGTCGGGGCCTGATAATATCAAACCTTTTGGGAAACATGTTTGCCCTCCTGACTCTATGGGGGGTGTCTTGAGACCCCACACTCGACACGACAATCAGAGCCCATTTCAGTCCCGATCCTCCCCCTCCCCCCACCACTGAGTCAGGCGGTGAGTCTAAGGGTGAGTCGCCTAGTGGGTAGGAGCCTTCAGTAAGCTTCTTATCTACTGGGGATAAACACAGCTGGAAGGACATGACACTCTCTCTCTGGCTCTCTGTTGCTCTTCAATATCAGCAGCATAACTAAATAATAATAAAAAATTTCTGACAATGTACTGTATATTTAGAAAAAAACAAGAGAGAATGTTAGCCCTTTTCACATGAACTCCAATAGAAGGGTGATAATGTGGACATTATTGATTCATGTTCTGCTCATACTGTATGCTGCACTATATACTGTATATATGGGATGGGAAGAGAAAGAGATACAGTAGGAAAAGGTTTCATTTGTTTTTCAAATTGAAAATTATATTACATAACAAAAACGTTGTGATGTGGTATTGCCTCCCAAATATAAAAGATTCAATAAGATTCAAACTCCAAGCAAGATCAAGAATGGTAAGTGCTCAAGGCATGCCAGTTTCTGTATTGTATTTTTTTTTCCAATACTGAGTTGAAATATGAAGACGAATGTTCTGTCCTCTCTCCTAGGCCTTATGCCCTTTCCTCTCTCCTAGGCACTATGTCCTTTTTTTAAGGCCTCTGTCCCCCAGTTTTATTTTTCAGTTCTCCTACACTCTTCCTCTCTCTCTCTCTCAGTCTCTCTCTCTCTCAGTCTCTCTCTCTCTCTGTCTCTCTCCCTCTCTGTCTCTATCTCTTTTTCTCTCCCTGCCTGTGGAGAGTGGGGTCACCCCACCTCATTGAAGACACTTGGCAAGTGCTGGATCACTGTTTAAGGATTTACCACTTTTGGATCCTGGCCGCATATTGCTGTTATTGCCTGGATTTATGCTCTCGCAATTCCCATTTGGGCGAAAGCTTTTCATCTGGGGGGGCGGGGGGTGGGGGATTAGAATAGCCGGGCTATGATTTGCATGGTGCAAAAGGTGGCCGACTAGAGCTCACCTTGTTAACTCAGGCAATTAAAGTCTTGTCATACATGCATATCCAGACGATTATTGTCGGCTCAGTATGAAGGCAATACAAATGAGGCCCTGCCTCACTAAAGAAAAAACTAAAAGTAGTCGCTTATTGTTGTTAGCTGTTAATAATGCAGGCCACGAAGCCAGTCTACAACAGATGGAGATTTATTTAAATATGGTCACACTTGAATGTCGGTCGATTACAAGTTAGAGGACAAAAAGGTGTCATTAAATAGTTGCACTGGACACCGACATAACATGACACTGTGTTGTACACACTGTATATAATGTACACACTATTGTACACACTGGCAGAGAGAGACACTGTTTAGTGTTCACACTGGCAGAAAGAGAGAGACACACACTTTATAGTGTAGACACTCAACTGAGCCTTTCAGTTTTTAATTGACAAGAACCTTCAACTCCACCTCCACAAATTGATATAAATCAAAATTCACACGACGCAAATGCATTGATGGTACTCATCAAAGCCTGTTTTTTCTTCCTCTAGATTTTCATACATAAACATTGAACACACAAATCACTGCATCGCCGGCCAACACACACACACACACACACCTGATGTGTGGAGGAGCTGCGCCTCTCCAGTGCAGCGTATTCACATGTTGACTCCATCAAGGAGGGAGGCGCCCTCTCTGATGTCCAACATGATTAGCTGTTATGGAAATGGCAGCTCTATTATGGGAGTGTGTCGGGGGGGGGGGGGATTAGAAGGGATTCGCAATCAGAAGCAGAAGGGATGAATGAATCTGGGAAAGGGGAACGGGAGTGGTGGGAATCTGAGATATAGTAAATCATGGGCAGCATTCATACAGAATGCACATTTCGAAAAAAATGTATGTGAACAAAAAATTATTTTATTCTGATTTGCAAGAAGCAAATGAGCTAACAGAATCCACGTGAGGAGGAGATGGTTACCTTTTCACATTGGTGACGTTGTCAGGGCCTTCTCCCGGGGAGGGAGACCAGAAGATGACCGGAGAGCAGTCACATGAGTAAAAAAAAAACACAAAGCCTTCATGGCAATGACGGCCGCAACAATTAGCTGGTTGTAGCGCCTTGTAATCCCCCCCCACCCCCCCAAATAATGGCCGGTGACGTCATAAGGGGAATTCAATTAATTACAATTTTTTTAGTTTGTGTCTCCCTGGTGACGTATTTATCTCTGGCGGCGGAACCGTTTCTCCCGGAATTATATTCATTTACATTCCCACCCCCCGGATAATCTGCACTCTATCTGCTTTAATGAAACTAAGGAGATTAACAGATTTGTGAGTGTGTGTGCATGTATGTGTGTGCACATCAGAACACACACACACACACACACACCCAAACACAAAAGAATATGAATACACACACACACACACACACACACACACACAGGGAGACATGTGCAAACACACTCCTGTGTGCTCAAAGGTGCACATAATCCCACTGCACATCACACATGTTTGTCGGTACACACGCTTGTACACACGGAACGTTATTAAACAATAAAGCAATCTCAACTACAAAGTATATGAATATGAGTACTACAATACTGCAAAAATCCAATCCCTTGATGTGTGTGTGTGCGCGCGTGAGTGTGGGTTGTGTGTGTGAGTCACAAATTAACAAGATGCATGCGCATCTTGTTCACACAACAACTGTTCAGTGACGTCGTTTCCATAAACCTTCCATCATTTATTCTTCTCTCTCTGTCTCTCTCTCTGTCTCTCTCTCTTTGTGTGTAGCTGTTGCTATAATGATGTAGTGACCTTGGCCAGTGTTGTAGTGAAGGATAGTACCTTTCCTGTCACCTATATCTGATGTCACCTATATCTGATGTCACCTATATCTGATGTCACCTATATCTGATGTCACCTATATCTGATGTCACCTATATCTGATGTCACCTATATCTGATGTCACCTATATCTGATGTCACCTATATCTGATGTCACCTATATCTAATGTCACCTATATCTGATGTCACCTATATCTGATGTCACCTATATCTGATGTCACCTATATCTGATGTCACCTATATCTGATGTCACCTATATCTGATGTCACCTATATCTGATGTCACCTATATCTAATGTCACCTATATCTAATGTCACCTATATCTGATGTCACCTATATCTGATGTCACCTATATCTGATGTCACCTATATCTGATGTCACCTATATCTGATGTCACCTATATCTGATGTCACCTATATCTAATGTCACCTATATCTGATGTCACCTATATCTGATGTCACCTATATCTGATGTCACCTATATCTGATGTCACCTATATCTGATGTCACCTATATCTGATGTCACCTGTATTGTTCACCTGTCCTCACGTACTACATCCTGCAGAGATGTGAACATTGGTATGAACAGGTGGCAAGCCTTACTTACTTATGAGAACGCAGAATAGGTTATGATAGTGTCTGTTTGGTAGTGTGTGTGTGTGCGTGTGTGTGTGTGTGTGTGTGTGTGTGTGTGTGTGTGTGTGTGTCTAATCATTTTTCATGCCCTCCAAAAGGACTATTAAAAAGTTAAAACAGATTAAAAAAAAACACAAACATGTTTGCCAAACCATGCCAGCAGAGGGTGAGGGTAGTTTAGCATCTATGAATTTTGATTTCTAGCCAAAAGGTTATTGGTTCTACACCCCCCCAACCCCCCCTACCTGTAAGCATCATTAGGCAAGATGCCTTCCCCCAACCTGCTCCTTAATGACCCGTATCTGTACAAACCGCAGCTTTGGATAAAAAGTATCTCCTAAATGTGTATTTAATGACACCCATAGTGTCAGAGTTGTCACAATGCCAGAATAGTACCCCACGCTATACCAGCTGGGCCTAGTGCCACGTGATAATACCACAGTAAAGGTAGCAGTGGTATCACAAACCCTGCTGTTTGACACACAAATGGTGGTCATGGATTAGTGGAACTGTAAGAAACCCGGTTGTCTTTTAAATGTCAAGAACTGGAGTTTCTCTCTGTGCGGTGACATAGTGCTTTACATTTTGCTTTACTTGTTATTAAAAGAGAAAACTAAACTAAACTGAACTAAGGTGACAAGCAGGCTATATTGAACGGCCTTAGCCATACCGTTGGTGGGTGATATGGACAAAATTTTCAGGAGACCCCTGGGCCAACCAGGCCCGAAAGGCCTCCTTCTTCAGCCTGACGGCTTCCTTCACCGCTGGTGTCCACCAACGGGTTCTTGGGTTGCCGCCACGACAGGCACCGACAGCCTTTTGACCACAGCTCCGAGCTGCAGCCTCTACAATGGAGGCTCTGAACATGGCCCACTCAGGTTCCATGTCCCCAACCTCCCCCGGGATGCACGAGAAGTTCTTCCGGAGGTGGGAGTTAAAGACCCTACGGACAGGGGCTTCCACCAGACGTTCCCAGTTCACCCTCACTACACGTTTGGGTTTACCAGGTCTGTCTGGCAGCCTCCCGCGCCATCTGATCCAACTCACCACCAGGTGGTGATCAGTTGACAGCTCTGCTCCCCTCTTCACCCGAGTGTCCAAAACATGCGGCCGCAGATCTGCTGATACGATTACAAAGTCGATCAGCGACCTTTGGTCTAAGGTGGTCCGGTACCAGGTACACTTGTGAACCACCCTATGTTCGAACATGGTGTTTGTTATGGCCAGTCCATGACTAGCACAGAAGTCCAATAACAAAAACACCACTCTGGTTCAGATCGGGCAGGCCGTTCATCCCAATCACTCCCCTCCAGGTTTCTCCATCATTGCCCACGTGTGCGTTGAAGTCCCCCAGTGGTTATGTCTGGTTACCCTTTTTCTTGTTGGCTCATTGGACTACCCTTATGAATGCCTACCTGCCTGTCGGTTCCTCACCTGTCTGCCTACCTACCTACCTACGTACCTGCCTGCCTGCCTGTCTGTCCCTCACCTGTCTGCCTGTCTGTCTCACGGTAAATAAAGACCGCTTCGCACTGCAAAACCCCCGAGTCCTGAGTCTTGCGATTGGGTCCTCCTGCCCACTCCCGTGACACCAGGTGGGTGATACAACACAGTAAAAAGGATTGATCAATCTAATCCTGAGCATATGTGCTTCAAAAGTGTTGAAGTCATTGGCAAAAATCACAGTTCGTGGGACACAGTTCAGTCAAGGCTGTGTAGTCTCCGCATTTTAACCAGGTCACAGTTATAAATAAAAAGTCCAGATCATGAGATGCAAAGTATCCTAAATGTCATCATCATAAGCATCATAAATGTCTTATTCCACACTGATCTTGCATTGATTAACACCATCTTAATCTGAGTGATCGTTTGTACTGATTCCGGTTACATGTAATCTGGATCAGGTTGATACAGTTGTAAGAACTGGGATACATTTCTTAAGCCTGAAATTTGTGATAAATAAGTGAGCCAGGATCTGAATAACCAGTTTGCATCAGGAGAGTGAAGGTGATAATACCGGGGGAGGGACCGTAGGGGGAACTAGCGCAGGAAACAGTGACCTGAGATGAATGTAGAGGAAGAATGGGAGAGGGGAATTCCAGGGTGGGTGTGTGCTGTGTAAATATCATCGTGAGGAGGACTTGACTACATGCGGGATATTAGCCGTCAACATTTGGCTAACATGCTTGTTGGGATGAATCCTGTCTCTTTTCAAGAAGAAAGCCCAGTCCCAGAACAAGTTAAAATTCAGTCAATAAAAAACATGCTGTGAGAATTGCAAGTGGACTGGAGTTAGGTGTCAAGATGAAGGATTCTACTGAAAGGCTCAGCTCTGAGGTGAGTAGGAATTGGACCAGAAATAAAAACAGACTTTCTGCAGTCCTTTAAAACGTTACAAAGTAGATTCAAATCATTTTTTGTAAGCTCAAACTCCTGACGGGATGTGTCATTAGACCCCACATGCAGTAAAATTATTGAGATGGACACAGGGATAGAGGACAGTATATCCAGAGGTTTGTCTAAAATGACCAGGACTGTGGCACCAGGATGTGGTGGCATTGATGAAACTGATGTCCCTGGTTATGGAATCTCCGATGATTAATGTAGTGGGGGGAAGGAGAGGACGAGGAGGAGCTGTTGGAGTGTGTGGGCTGGACAATGCAGCAGACGCTCAGCTACCTCCGTCTGTGTTGAGGACGGTGGTTCAGGCTGCAGGGGGTGCGCAGTTGGACCAGAGTGAGGCGGCTCAACCTGATGGAACATCCTATGGTGGTTCATCCTCAAGATGGAGTGACGCTAGACCAGCGCTGGCCACAGGAGGAGGAAATGCTTTTTTAACAAAAAGTTAATCTTGATGCTGTTATCGTCATAATCGTAATGCTCTGCGAGAAACAGGTCCAGCCCTGAACAAATTAAAATACTAATTGACAATATGCTCCTTGCAATTAAAACAAATGCTTGAATGCTATCAGTTCAAGATATCCACAATCATATGGCAAAATACGTCAGCCAACCAGAGAGCTGGAGAAGCAAAAATGATGCATTCAAATTTGTTGAACAAAATGATGTGATGAATAGTGTATGAAATGCCTGTGTTCACACATAAATTGTGGTTGAAAGTACCAACATCACGGTGCATAAGATGCTTTTGTTGTACCTTACGATTCTGGACCAAAATTAAGTCAATTACAGGACTGTCTTTGCTGGTTTCATTCAGCTGTTGGGATGCAACGCACAGCATATTGTGAATGTTATTACAAAGTTCTATGCTGACCACGCGCTAGATTTGAATAAAATGGTGATGTTAACATCAGATGGTGCCTCTGTCATGTTAGGTAAACATAATGGAGTCGCTGCTATCCTGAAACGGCAGATACCGCATCTCAAAGAACAATGTGGCATGGCCCATAGGGAGGATTTGTGAATTGATGACCCAAGGAAAGTTGTGCCTTTCCCAGACCTGAACGTGTATGCAGCTCAAGTCACTGGATACATTAACAATCTGGTGGAAGAATACATTCCCACAAAGACTGTTCCATAATTTTCAAAATGCAAACCATTGATGAAACCTAACAAGAAATAAACTAAGCGAACAGAGTACCACTTTTAAATCAGGGGACTCTAATCTCGACAAGAAGGCCTGTCCTGGAATCACAGGACGGGGGCTCTGACACCAGACATATGTGGCAAAGACTGCGGGTCATCACCCGACTACAAGGGGAGCTCAGGTGGACTCACCAATACCGACCCCTCCCTACAGGGAGAACTCTGAGCCACCTACCAAAATGAGTCTGAGGTCCATAGAACCTTCAGGAGTGTGAAAGCAGGGACAGCAGCCGGCCCAGACGGAGTTACCCTAACCCTAACCCCCCCCATCTTCAAGACGTGAGCGGACCAGCTGGCCCCTGTGCTCTCTGACATCTTCAATGCATCACTGCAGCTGTCGTCCCAGTGTGCTTCAAAGAGACAACCAAGTGCCGTTACCTTTAACACCCATAGCCATGAAGTGTCTGGAGAAGTTGGTCATGACACACATAAACAGCATTATTCCTGACTCCTTGGACCCACTCCAGTCTGTATACAGACCAAACGGCATCTGCCTAACACTACACACTGGTCTGCAACACCTAGACAGGAGGGACACCTACGTCAGACTGTTGTTTATTGACTACAGCTCTGCAACACCATTGTTCCCTCCAATCTGGTAGGCCTGGGCACCCTCATCTGTAATTCGATTATGGACTTCCTGACAGGCAGGCCTCAAGTGTTGATGATTTGTAGCAATACCTCATCCACTCTGGTCTTCATCACCGGAGCGCCACAAGGCTGCTGCCTCAGCCCACGTCTGTACTCTCTGTTCACACATGGCTGTTCAGCCATACACGGCAGTAATCGGATCATCAAGTTCGCAGACAACAGCACATTTATCGGCCTGATAAGCAGGATTACAGAGATGAGGTAGCCCAGCTGACGCGATGGTGCAAGGACAACAGCCTTACACTGAATGACACGATGGTGCAAGGACAACAGCCTTACACTGAATGTCAGCAAGACCAAGGAGCTCATCATGGACTTCAGGAACCACTGAGGGACCCACTCCCCCATAAGCTTAGATGGGACAACTGATGGAAATCATCAGTTGCTTCCGTTTCCTGGGTCTACAGATCTCTGACAACCTTGTGTGGACACACAACACGGGGGTCATGCTCAAGAAGGCACACAAGCGCCTCTACCACCTATGGTGCCTCAGGAAATGCAGCATAAGCACACGATGGCTTGCAAACTTTTACCGTGGCACCAGAGAGCGTTCTGTCGGTGGTGTCACTGTGCGGAAAAGATCATTGGGTGTGCACTTCCATCCATCAAGGAGATCTTTTGGACCAGGTATTGGAAAAAGGCCAGCTCAATCACCCTGGACATCAACTGTTCTTCCCCCTGCAGTACAGTCGGCAGTTCCCCAGCATTCAAACCAGGCCAAGCAGGTTCAAGAACAGTTTCAACCCACAGGCAGTGTGCCTACTGAACTATTCATCGCTCAATTATTGGACTATTGGACTATTATTGGACTTACAATTACACTAGGAACTTGGCAACATTGCATGCAGGCAGGACAGTACTCACTGTACTGTACTGCACTGGTCACATCATGTGTCATTATACTTTATCATTACATGTTCCTGCTACTATTTACTATTTACTATTTTTTATGCTATTATGAAAATATTACTGTACTGTACACTACATGTTTCAAGTTTCAAGAATGTTATTGTCACTTCACAGTTTACACAAGTATCAGCAGTGAGTGAAAATCTTATGTGCAAAACGCCCGACAGCCGACCGCAGTTATAAAATAATACAATAGAAATAGAATAGAAAGAAATAGAAATAGAATAGAAATGTTTGCACCACCACCACCGCCAGAGTATTGCTACTCTTACATCTCACTTTTTACTGTCGGTACTTATCTTCATGAATTGTTTCGAATTGTTTTAGAATTTATGTTTAGAAGAATACGTAAGTGTTTTGTTATTGGACTTCTGTGCTAGTCATGGACTGGCCATAACAAACACCATGTTCGAACATAGGGTGGTTCACAAGTGTACGATCGACTTTGTAATCGTATCAGCAGATCTGCGGCCGCATGTTTTGGACACTCGGGTGAAGAGGGGAGCAGAGCTGTCAA
>PIJE02002823.1:28854-40805 GCA_002895965.2 Coryphaenoides rupestris | reverse complement strand
ATATACAGAGATATAGAGTGATCTAGAGTAATCTAGAGTGATGCAGAGTGATATAGAGTGTTATAGAGTGATATAGAGTGATGTAGAGTATGGTAGAGTGATATAGAGTGATATAGAGTGTTATAGAGTGATCTAGAGTAATCTAGAGTGATGCAGAGCGATATAGAGTGTTATAGAGTGATATAGAGTGATATAGAGTGATATAGAGTGTTATAGAGTGTTATAGAGTGATATAGAGTGTTATAGAGTGTTATAGAGTGTTATAGAGTGATATAGAGTGTTATAGAGTGGTATAGAGTGATATAGAGTGATATAGAGTGTTATAGAGTGGTATAGAGTGATATAGAGTGTTATAGAGTGGTATAGAGTGATATAGAGTGTTATAGAGTGGTATAGAGTGTTATAGAGTGTTATAGAGTGTTATAGAGTGGTATAGAGTGATATAGAGTGTTATAGAGTGATATAGAGTGATATAGAGTGTTATAGAGTGGTATAGAGTGATATAGAGTGTTATAGAGTGGTATAGAGTGATATAGAGTGTTATAGAGTGTTATAGAGTGATATAGAGTGTTATAGAGTGTTATAGAGTGTTATAGAGTGATATAGAGTGGTATAGAGTGATATAGAGTGTTATAGAGTGGTATAGAGTGATATAGAGTGTTATAGAGTGGTATAGAGTGATATAGAGTGTTATAGAGTGTTATAGAGTGATATAGAGTGTTATAGAGTGTTATAGAGTGTTATAGAGTGTTATAGAGTGATATAGAGTGTTATAGAGTGTTATAGAGTGATATAGAGTGGTATAGAGTGATATAGAGTGTTATAGAGTGTTATAGAGTGATATAGAGTGATATAGAGTGTTATAGAGTGTTATAGAGTGTTATAGAGTGATATAGAGTGTTATAGAGTGATATAGAGTGTTATAGAGTGTTATAGAGTGTTATAGAGTGGTATAGAGTGATATAGAGTGTTCTGAACGGTGTGTTCTCACCATATAGCCCCGTAGCGACCTGAACACAGGCGACAGCATCTCGTCATCAAACCCCCCCAGACAGGTGGGTGGGCCATGTTGCCCGCGGTAACGGACACATCTGTTACCGTGGAAACCTAGATGGAGCCATCTCCATGACTACATCCACAGTCTGTTGTTTCTCTGGATCTGAACGCCAAACAACACAAAAACACATTCTTATCCACATTGTATTTGTTAATGAATGTTACTTAATGTCATGTAAAAAGTAATCAGCCAATTAGCTAACCTCCTCCCTGCGACGCTCCCGCGACACCGAGCTACACCTAGCTACACCTAGCTACACCTAGCTACACCATGCTAACCTCAGCTAACTGCTATCACAGTGCTAACACATCCCTCAGCCTCCACCAATACACACTCTGCAGCTACTGCACCACTGAGTACCGCAGGTCTCTCCTGGTTACTCACCTGCAACCCCTCAACCCCCCCTGTCTGTCCCCGCCCCCTCCTGTCTATCCCCGCCCCCCTCCCGTCTGTCCCCGCCATCCCCCCCCTCTGTCTGTCCCGCCCCCCTCCTGTCTGTCCCCGCCCCCCCCTCCTGTCTGTCCCCCCCCCTCCTGTCTGTCCCCGCCCCCTCTGTCTGTCCCCTGTCCCCCTGTCTGTCCCCCTGTCGTCCCTCCTGTCTGTCCCCGCCCCCCTCCTGTCTGTCCCCGCCCCCTCCCGTCTGTCCCCGCCCCATCTGCAGCCAGGCACCCTGCGGTTCTGTGGCACCACTGAGTTTGCGAGCGGCCAGTGGGTGGGGGTGGAGCTCGACCAACCAGAGGGCAAGAACGACGGGAGTGTGGGCGGAGTCCGTTACTTCATCTGCCCCCCCAAGCTAGGTAATACTGCAATACTACTGCAATACTTCTGTAATACTACCGCAATACTACTGCAATACTACTGTAATACTACTGCAATGCGACTGTAATACTACTGCAATACTACTGCAATACTACTGCAATACTACTGTAATACTACTGCAATACTACTGTAATACTACTGCAATACGACTAATACTACTGCAATACTACTGTAATACTACTGCAATACTACTGTAATACTACTGCAATACGACTAATACTACTGCAATAGTACTGCAATACTAAGCAGGTACTACTACTATTGACCAGGAGTATTGTGGTTCTCCAGGTATATTTGCTCCGGTGTCTAAGATCTCCAAGGTGATGGAGCCTCCTCCGACCTCGCTGACCTCCACGCCCTGCACCCCCCGCAAGGAGCTGGCCGCACGCACCTCCTGCAAGAACAAGAAGGAGAAGAAGAAGGAGAAGGAGAGGGAGAGGGAGAGGGAGAGGGAGAAAGGTTGGTAGAGCAGGAGGAGCCTGGAGGAGAGAGAGGGAGGGAGGAGGGAGAGAGGGGGAGGGAGGAGAGAGAGAGGGAGAGGGAGGGAGGAGAGAGAGAGGGAGAGGGAGAAAGGTTGGTGGGGAACTAGGAGCTGAACCTCCCATAGTGAAGACTAGTGGAGATAACAGCTCTATGGTGTTCAGTAGAACAGCTCTATGGTGTACAGTAGAACAGCTCTATGATGTACAGTAGAACAGCTCTATGGTGTACAGTAGAACAGCTCTATGATGTACAGTAGAACAGCTCTATGATGTACAGTAGAACAGCTCTATGGTGTACAGTAGAACAGCTCTATGGTGTACAGTAGAACAGCTCTATGGTGTACAGTAGAACAGCTCTATGGTGTACAGTAGAACAGCTCTATGGTGTACAGTAGAACAGCTCTATGGTGTACAGTAGAACAGCTCTATGGTGTTCAGTAGAACAGCTCTATGATGTACAGTAGAACAGCTCTATGGTGTTCAGTAGAACAGCTCTATGGTGTACAGTAGAACAGCTCTATGGTGTACAGTAGAACAGCTCTATGGTGTACAGTAGAACAGCTCTATGGTGTTCAGTAGAACAGCTCTATGGTGTACAGTAGAACAGCTCTATGGTGTACAGTAGAACAGCTCTATGGTGTTCAGTAGAACAGCTCTATGGTGTACAGTAGAACAGCTCTATGGTGTACAGTAGAACAGCTCTATGGTGTTCAGTAGAACAGCTCTATGGTGTACAGTAGAACAGCTCTATGGTGTTCAGTAGAACAGCTCTATGGTGTTCAGTAGAACAGCTCTATGGTGTACAGTAGAACAGCTCTATGGTGTACAGTAGAACAGCTCTATGGTGTACAGTAGAACAGCTCTATGATGTACAGTAGAACAGCTCTATGATGTACAGTAGAACAGCTCTATGGTGTTCAGTAGAACAGCTCTATGGTGTACAGTAGAACAGCTCTATGGTGTTCAGTAGAACAGCTCTATGGTGTACAGTAGAACAGCTCTATGGTGTACAGTAGAACAGCTCTATGGTGTTCAGTAGAACAGCTCTATCATAGGTGTTACTACATGAATACTCTGTCCCTGCAGCGCTGAAGAAGAAGGGTTGTGAGGAGCCGCTGGACCGGCAGAGGGGTCTGAACTGTGACCTGGGGACCAAGTCTGGTGGCGCCTAGAAGATCGGTACCTCACAACAGTTCTGTTGCGCTTCTACCGCCAACCCACACAGACCCGCCTCTTTCTGCTCCCACGGTATGATTCGTTACATTACTACCTTTATCTATGACCTAGTTCATTAGTATGCCTACCATACACCGGGGCATGTATTTGAGTATGTTCTTTGGTGTCAGTAGTTTACTGACTATACTTGTCAGTATTTATTGAGTATGTGTGTGCAGTTGTTGCTGTCTGACGCATCTGGGGGTTCTGCGGTTCTCCCTGCAGGCTACTAGGTTCTGCCTGTCGTTTCTATGAATTAGGTTACTTTTTGTATATATAGTTTGTAGTGTTTCTTGATAGACGCCATGGTGGGTGTTGCGTCTCTGTCAGGCCTATCGGGTTCCCTGTGATTCAATTAGTACTGGTTATATATTGTGTGATCTACTAGACTGACTCTTACTAGGGGGTTCTGGCGTCCCTTCTCATTGCAGGTAACTGGTCCTGTGTTTTCTATATTAGTTACTGTATTATTATAGTGTGTTCTATTAGACTGACCCACTAGGGGGTTCTGCGTACCTCCCTGCAGGCGTTACGGTTCTCCTGTGTTTATTAGATGGTTATTAATAGTGTGTAGCTCTAATAGACTGACAACTTAGCGGGGTTTCCTTGCGTCTCCCTGTCAGGCTTACTGGTTTCTGTGTTTCTATATTTAGTACTTTGTATATAGTATGTAGTCCTATAGACTGACCACTAGGGGGGGTCTGCGTCCTCCCGCAGGCACTGTTCCTGTGTTCTAATTTGACTGTATATATAGTGTAGTCTATAGACTTGACCACTAGGGGGGGCTGCCGTTTCTCTCCTGCAGGGCTTATTGGTTCCTGTGTTTCTATATTAGTATGTATTATATAAGTTTGTAGTCTATAGTACTTGACCTATAGGGGGTCTGCGCTCTCCTGTCAGCTCTGGTCCCCTGTTGTTCGATATTTAAGTACTGTATATATTGTGTGTCTTAGACTGATCCACTAGGGGGGGTCTGTCGTCTTCCCTGCAGGCCGTACTGGTTCCCTGTGTTGTATTATTGGTACTCGCTATATATAGTTGTAGTCTATACTGACTTCGAGCCGAACGTAGGGGGTCTGCGTCTTCCCTGCAGGCTACTGGTTGTCCCTGCTGTTCTATAATTAGTATGTATTATAGTGTAGTGTAGACTACCACTGGGGGGTCTGCGTTCCCCTGCAGGCTGACTGTTCCTGTGTCTATATTAGTATGTTATATAGGTAGTCCTATTAGAGCTGTTACTCTAACTAGGGGGGTCTGCTCTCCCTGCAGTCTTCATCTGGTTCCCTGTGTTCTATTATTTAGTTATGTATAGTATAGTGTAGTTCGTATAGACTGACCACTAGGGGGGTCCTGCGTCTCCTGCAGGTCTGGTTCGGGGTACGGATGCCTGGGAGTGCGCGACAGGTTAACATCGAACGGCTCGGTGTTCGGCGGTGCGATAAGCTTCACATGCCTGGCCCAAAATACGGCGTGTTCGCCCGCCTCCTCCCGCGTCCAGAGGTCGAGCCCGCCTGCCACTCCTGTTTACTCAGACTCCACACAAATGTTGCATGTTGATGAAGTTGTCCAAAATCTAGATCCCAGTTTATAATGATATCAGTCAACATGGGAGGTGGAACACATAGCTTTTCGTACAGGTAATAAGGTCTTTGTACAGGTGATAAGAGTTTTGACTCCATAGTCTTTGATTACAGGTGATAAAGAGTCTTTGATACCAGGTATAGATTGCTTTTGATCCATAGTCTTTGATACAGGTGATAAGAGCTATCTGATCCATAGTCTTTGATACAAGGAATAAAGAGTTCTTTGATCCATAGTCCTTTGAATACAGGTGATAAAGAGTCTTTGATCATAGTCTTTGATACACGGTGATAAAGTCTTTGATCATGTCTTTGATACAGGTATAAGAGTTCTTTGGATACAGGTGATAAAGAGTCGTTGATCCATAGTCCCTTTGATACAGAGGATAGTCTTAAGTATAAGGTGTTTTTTTTGATGCATGTCCTGAATTCAGACCATAGAATCTTTATTTAATAGATAGAGTTTGATCTTTACTTTTAGTCCAGCGTGAGAGGGGTACAGGTGATGAGGGTTACCAGTGTGATGAGGGGTACAGGTATGAGGGTACATGTGACTCGAGGGGTACAGTGATGAGAGGGTACGGTATGAGGGGTACAGGTGATGAGGGGTAACAGGTGATTGAGGGGTACGGGTGATGAAGGCACTAAACGTTGTTTTCCTGGTTAATTAGAATCGGAGGACAAAGGAAGGCTTCAGAATGCACAGACTCGCACATGAAGAAAGTTCATCAGGTCACCAGTAAGTATGACACGCAGGTGTGGTACTGAACAAGGTGTTGGTGCTGTAGCTACCTGCACACAGGTGTGGTACCGACACAGGTGTGGTGCTAGTTACTGAAGCACAGGTGTGGTACCTGAACACAGGGTAGTGCTGTATACCTGAACACAGGTGTAAGTCGCTGTACAGTACCTGAACACAGGTGTGGTGCCTGAAATCCGGTTGTGTGCTGAACACAGGATGTGGTGCCTGAACACAGAGCTGCTAGTAAACCTGAACACAGGTGTGGTACCTGAACACAGGTGTGGTACCTGAACACAGGTGTGGTACCTGAACACAGCTGTAGTACCTGAACACAGGTGTGGTGCCTGAACACAGGTGTAGTACCTGAACACAGGTGTGGTACCTGAACACAGGTGTAAGTATGAACGACAGGGTGGTAAGTACCTGAACCAGGTGTGGTACTTTGACACAGCTGTAGTACCTGCAACACAGGTGTGGTGCTGTAGTACCTGAACACAGGTGTAGGTACTACAACAGGCTTGTGGTACCTGAACACAGGTGTAGTACCTGAACCAGGTGCTGGGTACCTGAACACCAGCTGAGTACTTGAACACACTGTAGTACCCTGAACACATGGTGTGGTACTGAACACAGCTGTAGTACTGAACACAGCTGTGTACTGAAAAACGGTGTGGTACCTGTGAAACACAGGTGTTGGTACCTGGAACACAGCTGTAGTACCTGAACAACAGGTTGTGGGCCTGAACACAGGGTATGTACCTGAACAACAGCTGTATGTAACCTGAACACAGGGTGTGGTACCTGAAACAACGGTGTGGTACCTGAACAAGGTGTGGTACCTGACACGCTGCTGTACCTGAACACAGGTGGTGGGAGCCATGAACACAGCTGTAAGTACCTGAACACAGTGGTGGTGCCTGAACACAGGTGTGGTACCCTGAACCACAGGATGTGGTACTGTGTACCTGAACACAACTAGAAGGTGGGTTTGGTTCCTGGTGACTGAGGGATTCTGTGTTTCAAGTGCGTCCTCAACCGAAGCGGAACTTCACACAGTTCTCGCTCTCCCAAAGTACCTGACTCCGAGAACTCTCTCCAGGTAGGACACCTCACACACACCACACACACACCACACCACACACACACAACCACACACACACACTTTTTGTTTTTTACAATTCCGTCTTATAACCTCACTTTTTCTGCTGCCTTTTGTTCCCTCTACTTCTTCTCATTCTCGTCTCTCCTCTTCCTCCTCTCTTTCCTCTCCCCTCCTCTCTCCTCTCCTCCTCCTCACCTCCTCTCCAGGTTGCTCTTCTGCTGTTGGTTTCCATGGATGCTGCGAGCTGAGATGTCCTAATCACAGCTTCCTCATTTAATCCCTCTCTCTCTCTCTCCTTCTCTCATCCTCTCTCCTCTCTCTCTCTCTCTCTCTCTCTCCCGCTCGATCTGTTCTTGCTGTTACAGTTATAACATTCATATTCTTGTCGTCGTAATTCCATTTCAAGCTCTCCCTTCCCCCCCACTCCTCCCTCCTCCCCCTATAGCAGATCCACTAGTTGCCTTGTGTTTGCTTGACTGAATCCTCCTGTAATGACATCACACTAAACGCCTTGACCCCCAGGCTGGGGTGGCATTTGGGTGACCTACAGCACGTGGTGTTCTGGTGTGTTCAAGGTAGAGGTCAAAGAAAATACTAATACTAACATGTACGTGTTTAGTGTGTGTACTACTGTATGTGTGTCTCGGTGTATATTTCGTGTTTTACTTTACGCGTGACTCTCCCACCCGGGAGGGGAGGAGTTTAACAGGCGAGCTGACGACACCCGCTGGTGTATCAAGCGCCCCCCCGGGACCCCTGCTGGGGAGCAGCAGTATTACAACATGCATGCTCCACGCTGTAGACCAGGACCAGGAGCAGGTTTAGCTGATCGACGCTCACACATGTAGTCTCACCGGGAGGTTCAGGACGGGGGTGTTGATCACGTCTTCATGAGAATCTGTCTCAGACCAGATATGTCCACACTTAACCTCACAAGCGGACATATCTGACCGTGGCACAGTAATAATAATAATAATATTATTATTGCTTACTTCATTAACACAAATCTCGCTAGTATGACAGCATGCTGTCTCTCTCCGCTGTTAAGATCGAGACAATCGAGGTGAAGCCAAACCAAGATGGCCGCCCACCTCAGCGTGTCTCTGGGTCCAGAACGTCCAGATTCAGAACAGATTCACTTATCCTGCTTGGAGGGGAATACTTTAAATATTTTAAATATGTGTCAAGGTTTATTTCAACAGACAGCGAGGTGCAGAGCCGTTCATAACGTTTTGAATGTGATATTTGCTGTTTTAACTAATAATAGATGCATATATATATATCTATATCTATATAGATATATAGATATAGATATATCTATATATAGATATATCTATATCTAGACATAGACATAGATATATCTATATCTAGACATAGATATAGATATATCTATGTCTAGATATAGATATAGATATATCTCGATCTGTGGAGAACCTCAGCTTGTAACACCTCTTCAGCATCTCCTCTCTCCTTCTCCCCCTCTCTCTCTCCTCAGTTCTCCTCCCTCTCCCCCTCCCTTCCTCTCTCCCTCTCTCCCCCTCTCCCCCTCCCCCACCCTTCCTCTCTCCCTCTGCTCCTCCTCTCCCCCTCCCTTCCTCTCTCCCTCTCTCCCCCTCTCCCCCTCCCTTCCTCTCTCCCTCTCTCCTCCTCTCCCCCTCCCTTCCTCTCTCCCTCTCTCCCCCTCTCCCCCTCCCTTCCTCTCTCCCTCTCTCCTCCTCTCCCCCTCTCTCTCTCCTCCCCTCTCTCCCCCTCTCCCCCTCCTTCCTCTCTCCCTCTCTCTCCTCTCCCTCCCCTCTCTCCCTCCTCCCTCCTCTCCCTCTCTCCTCTCTCCACCTCTCTCCTTCTCCCCCTCTCTCTCTCCTCAGTTCTCCTCCCTCTCCCCCTCCCTTCCTCTCTCCCTCTCTCCTCCTCTCCCCCTCCCTTCCTCTCTCCCTCTCTCCTCCTCTCCACCTCTCTCTCTCCTCAGTTCTCCTCCCTCCCTCCATCACATGAAGGAGAGTGTATACAAAGCAGGCTTCACTTGATATACAGCCATATGTAACCTGGGTGTGTGTGTGGGTGTGTGTGTGTGTGTGTGTGTGTGTGTGTGTGTGTGTGTGTGTGTGTGTGTGTGCTTGTGGATAGTAAAGTCAACGTTCTTTAAATACACTGAAGTTTGCACACACACATATATACACACACACACACACACACATGCACACACACACGCACCTGTATCTTAAATGACGGTGTGAATGAACACACATGGCTTGTAAAGGCATTTATGCGTCATATAAATCATGTACAATGTAAACAGATGTCTCCAGTAGAAGACCAGTACAGCTCTCTGTTGTCTCTTGGCTCCGCTGTGTTGTATGAACCAGCCAGAGAGAACACTTACAACTTGTTCATGAAATATTAATGTTGCTATTAACTGTAAGACATCCAGGCCTCCTGTCTGTAGCGCCGGGCGGCCGGCAGGGGGCGCCGGTGAGTCGTGCCGTGGTTTCCATGGAGATTAAACTTTCCTTTTATGAACTTAATGTTTGTTGTGCTTTGGCAAACTGAAGTTATTGGTCGAACTCTGAGTTCTGTTTCAAGCTGGACGGTGTATACATCTTAACATTGTACCGTTACTCCTGAACACAACGGCCTCTATATTTTGATAACTTCACCAAGTGTACTTTTTAATTTGGTTTAGTTTGTCTTTAGTTTGTTTTGTACTGTCGACATGTCGGCTGTCTGTGTTGAGGGGGGACAGGAGATAACATTATAACATTATGACATTATAACATTATAGTGTTCAGTGTTCAAATGAGAACAGCATGCTCTCTCTCTCTTTAATCTTATATTTCATTTTTATTTTTAATGACATCTTGTTGTCATCTTGTCCGCATGAAACTACTGCTCCTAATATCAGTGACGACTATATGAATATAATTATAATAATAATAAATAATTGATGTGATTTTCTAAATGTCCTTGTCTGGTGTTCTTTACCAAGTGTCCTGATGTGATGATTAAGAAAGAAAAAGGAAAATGAATTCATAACTAGATGAGTTTATTTTGGATCAGCAGTCAACAGTACAGTACAGATCTATCACGCTAGAGCCGACAGTAAATACTAAATAATAATCACAACAATAATAAATAGAAGGGCTAGGGTCGTTCAGAGGGCCGTGGACAGCAGCGAGGTCCCGGGTCGGGGGGGCCGGCGGGGTCAGGGGGTCAGGGGGTCAGGGGGGTCAGGGGGCTGGGGGCCCGCCGGTCCGCTGCCTCTTCCTCCGGGCCCGCCGGTTCTTAAACCACACCTGGACAGAGACAGAGACAGAGGCCAGCAAAGGTTAAATATTTATTTATATGACACACACTTGGTGTAAAAAATGTTATGAATGTTAATGTTTTTTACAGTGAGATCTAAATGTGTGTATTCTTATATATTGAGTAACAAGGCCTATAATATCTATTACATTCATATTATAATATTATTAATACTCTGTTTAGAATAGAATGGTAATAACAGTTGGTGTCATGAAATATACTAATATGTCTGTGATGATGATGATGATGATGATAATGATGATGATAATAATGATAATGATAATAATCATGATGATGATGATGATGATGATGGTAATGGACGCACCCTCACGGTCTCCTCCGGGAGGCGCGTGTTCTGCGCTAGCGCGGCTCGCGCGGCCGCCGGCGGGTATTCGGTGCACCGGAAAAGGCGCTCGAGCTCCGCGGTCTGACTTCCGGTGAACACGGTGCGCACGCGACTCACCTGCGGCCGCCGCTCACCTGCCGCACAAATCAGACACGTAAATAATCAATAAATAAATAACATCAATAAATAACATCAATAAATAACCAATAACAACATCAATAAATAACATCAATAAATAACAACATCAATAAATAACAACATCAATAAATAACAACATCAATAAATAACAACATCAATAACAACATCAATAAATAACAACATCAATAAAAACATCAATAAATAAATAACAACATCAATAAATAACATCAATAAATAACAACATCAATAAATAACATCAATAACAACATCAATAAATAACAACATCAATAAATAACAAAAACTAATATAAATAAGTAATATAAATAAACAAACATAAATAAACAAACAAATAACTACTATAAATAACTAACATAAATAACTAACAAATAAGTAATATAAATAACTAATATAAATAACTAACAAATAACTAATATAAATAAGTAATATAAATAACTAATATAAATAACTAACAAATAACTAATATAAATAAGTAATATAAATAAGTAATATAAATAACTAACAAATAAGTAATATAAATAACTAACAAATAAGTAATATAAATAACTAACAAATAAGTAATATAATAAGTAATATAAATAAGTAATATAAATAACTAACAAATAAGTAATATAATAACTAACAAATAAGTAATATAAATAACTAACAAATAAGTAATATAAATAAGTAATATAAATAACTAACATAAATAACTAACAAATAAGTAATATAAATAACTAACAAATAAGTAATAAATAAGTAATATAAATAACTAATATAAATAACTAACAAATAACTAATATAAATAACTAACAAATAACTAATATAAATAAGTAATATAAATAACTAATATAAATAACTAATATAAATAAGTAATATAAATAACTAATATAAATAAGTAATATAAACAACTAACATAAACAACTCCTATAAATAACCAACCACGCACATCTGACAAGTTTTTAACTTAACTTTAACCTAAAGTGTAACTTGTGATAATAACTTACTAACCCTCACATGAGGGTATAATATATATAATATATATAACATATAACCTGCAATATGAGCCACATATCTGTCAGTCTGACTGATGAAGTAATATCATAATATAATAAAAACTATATCTCATAGTTTCATGTTTAAGTTCTTACCGGTGTCTCTGGCGGTCTGCCG
>PIJE02002823.1:16354-21354 GCA_002895965.2 Coryphaenoides rupestris | reverse complement strand
GTGTGTGTGTGTGTGTTGTCCCCAGGTGTTCCCGTCCAGGAACCGCATGGACGCTCCCCCGGTGTCTCTGGCAGGGATCTCGACAACATTGGGGCAAGTATTATAACTTTTACTTTATTGATTCAGGTGTGTGTGTGTGTGTGTGTGTGTGTGTGTGTGACGAGGTTGTAATTTAGTCCTTGAGAACCAAGACTTGAGAACCGGTTTGTGGTTAAGGTTCGTGTTGAGAACAGGAGGCTGTGACGTCATGTGGAGCCTCCTGTACTCTCTCAATTGATTTCAATTCAATTATCTCTCTCTCTCTCTCTGTCTTTGACTCGGTTGCCAAGGTGACAGCTGTCTCCCAACCTCCCCGCCCAGTTAAATACATTCAGACAGCAAACAAACAGAAACATTCAAACATTCAGGGGTGGCAGTATCTCAGGAGGTAAGGTCCGTTGTCTGGCAACAGGAAGGTTGCTGGTTCGATCCCCGGGCTCCTCCCCCTCCTAGCTAAGTGTGGAGGTGTCCCTGAGCGAGACACCACCTAACCCTACCTGCTCCTCCTAGCTAAGTGTGGAGGTGTCCCTGAGCGAGACACCACCTAACCCTACCTGCTCCTCCTAGCTAAGTGTGGAGGTGTCCCTGAGCAAGACACCACCTAACCCTACCTGCTCCTCCTAGCTAAGTGTGGAGGTGTCCCTGAGCAAGACACCACCTAACCCTACCTGCTCCTCCTAGCTAAGTGTGGAGGTGTCCCTGAGCAAGACACCACCTAACCCTACCTGCTCCTCCTAGCTAAGTGTGGAGGTGTCCCTGAGCAAGACACCACCTAACCCTACCTGCTCCTCCTAGCTAAGTGTGGAGGTGTCCCTGAGCAAGACACCACCTAACCCTACCTGCTCCTCCTAGCTAAGTGTGGAGGTGTCCCTGAGCAAGACACCACCTAACCCTACCTGCTCCTGATGTGTTGCTGGTTACCTTGCATGGTTGACACCACTGTCGGTGTATGACTGGTGAATGTGAGGCAATACTTGTAAATTGCTTTGGATTAAAGTGCTATAGAAATGCAATCCATTTAACATTTAATGGTCTGCCCAGACCAGTTGCTTTTTGCATATCATCTTCTCCTGTTTGCTATTAGCTGCTGCTTCACCTGAGTTCCCCTTCAGGGTTTCATGATAATACAATTAAGTCTCCATTACGAATGCTCCTGGTTCAGGTATCGGTTGTTTAAGCTCCAGGCTTGAGGATCTGGGGACACAATGCATCGTGGGAATATCGGATTTGTCTAAAAAGTGTTTGTCTAAAGCCAGATAATGAGGGAGAGAGAGAGGGCGGGTGAGGCACAATAGGAATATACTTCTCTCTGTAACTGTACGCTATAGGCTGCGTTGGGAGGGGTCAGGGGTGTTGGGTTACCGGGCACGTTACATGTTCGGCCTACAGAATGGAGTACGTTAAACTAACCCAGTATAGATTCACACAACCCCTAACCCTGTATAGATACACACTACCCCTAACCCAGTATATACACACTACCCCTAACCCTGTATAGATACACACTACCCCTAACCCTGTATAGATACACACTACCCCTAACCCTGTATAGATACACACTACCCCTAACCCTCTGGCTGGACTCCCCGCCTCCACAAACCCTTACAACGCATCCAGAACTCGTGTTCAACTGTGGAGTGTGTGTGTGTGGTTGCCGGCTGGCCTAAGCAGCCTCACCTGGCCCAGGTAGAGTCTGGGGCTGCACACCTGTGGCGCATTGCCTAATCAATGCCCACGGGTTAAATCAGACATCACCACACGCATCGCTAGCTTTGTCATTTCAGACATTCCACTTCAATGACCCGGATCATTCACCAATTGCCTGTGTGTGTTGGAGGAGCCTGTACACTGGCTTGTAGCGTTAGCATTGCTACACTCCTGAGCGTGAGTGTGGTGACGGCTGGTTAAACCTGTGGGCTTTGATTAGGCAATGCACCACAGGTGTGCAGTCCCACCCACCCCCAGACTAATCTTGCTTAACCCAGCCACCAACCACACACACACACGACATCAACCTACCCAAGTTCTCCCATATGACCCTCATTTTCCCGATTCGTACCACCATCACTAAGAGACTGGTACCACCATCACTAAGAGACTGGTACCACCATCACTAAGAGACTGGTACCACCTTCACTAAGAGACTGGTACCACCTTCACTAAGAGACTGATACCACCATCACTAAGAGACTGGTACCACCATCACTAAGAGACTGGTACCACCTTCACTAAGAGACTGGTACCACCTTCACTAAGAGACTGGTACCACCATCACTAAGAGACTGGTACCACCTTCACTAAGAGACTGGTACCACCTTCACTAAGAGACTGGTACCACCTTCACTAAGAGACTGGTACCACCTTCACTAAGAGACTGGTACCACCATCACTAAGAGACTGGTACCACCTTCACTAAGAGACTGGTACCACCTTCACTAAGAGACTGGTACCACCTTCACTAAGAGACTGGTACCACCTTCACTAAGAGACTGGTACCACCTTCACTAAGAGACTGGTACCACCTTCACTAAGAGACTGGTACCACCTTCACTAAGAGACTGGTACCACCTTCACTAAGAGACTGGTACCACCATCACTAAGAGACTGGTACCACCTTCACTAAGAGACTGGTACCACCTTCACTAAGAGACTGGTACCACCATCACTAAGAGACTGGTACCACCTTCACTAAGAGACTGGTACCACCTTCACTAAGATGGAGGTACCTATGTGTGTATCTATACAGGGTTAGGGGTAGTGTGTATCTATACAGGGTTAGGGGTAGTGTGTATATACAGGGTTAGGGATTGTGTGTATCTATACAGGGTTAGGGGTAGTGTGTATATACAGGGTTAGGGGTAGTGTGTATCTATACAGGGTTAGGGGTAGTGTGTATCTATACAGGGTTAGGGGTAGTGTGTATCTATACAGGGTTAGGGGTAGTGTGTATCTATACAGGGTTAGGGGTAGTGTGTATCTATACAGGGTTAGGGGTAGTGTGTATCTATACAGGGTTAGGGGTAGTGTGTATCTATACAGGGTTAGGGGTAGTGTGTATCTATACAGGGTTAGGGGTAGTGTGTATCTATACAGGGTTAGGGGTAGTGTGTATCTATACAGGGTTAGGGGTAGTGTGTATCTATACAGGGTTAGGGGTAGTGTGTATCTATACAGGGTTAGGGGTAGTGTGTATCTATACAGGGTTAGGGGTAGTGTGTATCTATACAGGGTTAGGGGTAGTGTGTATCTATACAGGGTTAGGGGTAGTGTGTATCTATACAGGGTTAGGGGTAGTGTGTATCTATACAGGGTTAGGGGTAGTGTGTATCTATACAGGGTTAGGGGTAGTGTGTATCTATACAGGGTTAGGGGTAGTGTGTATCTATACAGGGTTAGGGGTAGCGTGTATCTATACAGGGTTAGGGGTAGCGTGTATATACAGGGTTAGGGGTAGCGTGTATATACTGGGTTAGGGGTAGTGTGTTGGGTTAGGGGGTCATGTGCTTGGGTTACACACTACCCCTAACCCTGTATAGATACACACTACCCCTAACCCTGTATAGATACACACTACCCCTAACCCTGTATAGATACACACTACCCCTAACCCAGTATAGATACACACTACCCCTAACCCTGTATATACACACTACCCCTAACCCTGTATAGATACACACTACCCCTAACCCTGTATAGATACACACTACCCCTAACCCTGTATAGATACACACTACCCCTAACCCTGTATAGATACACTACCCCTAACCCTGTATATACACACTACCCCTAACCCTGTATAGATACACACTACCCCTAACCCTGTATAGATACACACTACCCCTAACCCTGTATAGATACACACTACCCCTAACCCTGTATAGATACACACTACCCCTAACCCTGTATAGATACACACTACCCCTAACCCTGTATAGATACACACTACCCCTAACCCTGTATAGATACACACTACCCCTAACCCTGTATAGATACACACTACCCCTAACCCTGTATAGATACACACTACCCCTAACCCTGTATAGATACACACTACCCCTAACCCTGTATAGATACACACTACCCCTAACCCTGTATAGATACACACTACCCCTAACCCTGTATAGATACACACTACCCCTAACCCTGTAGATACACACTACCCCTAACCCTGTATAGATACACACTACCCCTAACCCTGTATAGATACACACTACCCCACCCTATAACTCCTAGTAACTCAGTCTCTTAGTGAAGGTGGTACCAGTCTCTTAGTGAAGGTGGTACCAGTCTCTTAGTGATGGTGGTACCAGTCTCTTAGTGAAGGTGGTACCAGTCTCTTAGTGAAGGTGGTACCAGTCTCTTAGTGAAGGTGGTACCAGTCTCTTAGTGAAGGTGGTACCAGTCTCTTAGTGAAGGTGGTACCAGTCTCTTAGTGAAGGTGGTACCAGTCTCTTAGTGAAGGTGGTACCAGTCTCTTAGTGAAGGTGGTACCAGTCTCTTAGTGAAGGTGGTACCAGTCTCTTAGTGAAGGTGGTACCAGTCTCTTAGTGATGGTGGTACCAGTCTCTTAGTGATGGTGGTACCAGTCTCTTAGTGAAGGTGGTACCAGTCTCTTAGTGAAGGTGGTACCAGTCTCTTAGTGAAGGTGGTACCAGTCTCTTAGTGAAGGTGGTACCAGTCTCTTAGTGAAGGTGGTACCAGTCTCTTAGTGAAGGTGGTACCAGTATCTTAGTGAAGGTGGTACCAGTCGTGCTTTAGTGATGTGGTACCAGTCTCTTAGTGATGGTGGTATCAGTCTCTTAGTGAAGGTGGTACCAGTATCTTAGTGAAGGTGGTACCAGTCTCTTAGTGATGGTGGTACCAGTCTCTTAGTGATGGTGGTACGAATCGGGAAAATGAGGGTCATATGGGAGAACTTGGGTAGGTTGATGTCGTGTGTGTGTGTGGTTGGTGGGCTGGGT
>PIJE02002823.1:3854-11354 GCA_002895965.2 Coryphaenoides rupestris | reverse complement strand
CAACGCTCCGCCCCCCCGGACGACCAGGAAGTAGAATCCTCGCTGGTCCACCTGCTACACCGCTGCTCACACACCTTCAGCAGGATCGCACACACACACACACGGCTGCTCAGCATGAGACTGGTACACACACACACACCTGTCTGCCTCCTTAACCTACCTGTCTGCCTCCTTAACCTACCTGTCTGTCTCCTTAACCTACCTGTCTGCCTCCTTAACCTACCTGTCTGTCTGTCTCGTTAACCTACCCGTCTGTCTCTCTAAACAACCTGTCTGTGTGCAGGTGTTTGAGGACGACAGCATCCTGTCTCACGCTCCAGACTCTGGCTGCCCGTCTGAGTCTCTGCTGGACGAGGAGGGAGCGCTTGATAAACCAACCCTGGACCTCCCCAGCTCCACCCCCCTGGAGCCTCCAAGCTCCTCCCCCCCGGCCCCCCTGAGCTCCACCCCCCGGTCCCCTGAGCTGGGTGGGTGTTAAAGGCTCCGCCCTCCTCCACGTCCTCTCATGTTTCTGCCAAATCCTTTAAAACAATTGATTTATATCTTATAATATTATATTATATTTAATATCTTAACTGTCTTGAGATCTGTTCCATCCTTATATAGACTATATATAGAGACTATATCATATGAATGTCTTTTGGATGACTATGTTTAAAACATGCGCTAATAGTGGAGTGTCCCGACCAATCACAGAGCTGGAACACAACGTCACTTCCTGGCAGGACGTGCCCCCGGACCACCTGGGTCTGGAGTGGGACCCCTCCGTGGACATTGGCCGTTCGGTAACCCGCGGCGACAGGGACTCTGCGTACTTCAGCGCCAACACAGGTGGGACGTCACCGGGGGGCTTATCGGTGTGTTTGGCTTCATCATGTTGCCTTCCAGTTTCCGAGTTCCCAGTCGGAAATTGTGACCGGAACACCCCCTGAAGTTGTATATCGGACTCGGAAAGTCAGAAGAATCTCACAACGCCGACTTAGAAATCCAAGATGGCTGCTCCGTGCTCCAACAGTAGTGAAAGCTGTATTATTATGCTGTTATATATTATTATATATTATATGCTGTTTTTAGCACTTCTGTCTATTTGTTTCTCATTAAAACAGTCGTACACACAGTGCGGTCCAACTTCTATCTGTGGACATGTTGCTACAGTGTTTGTATGCGCAAAATGTTGCGTAATACGTTGTTATCAACCCAAACACAACAACAGTTTTCCTGGAGGCGTCCGTCTTGTTTTTCCGACTTGTTGGAACTGGAGTGCGGTCAACTCGGGTGTGACGTCATTCCCAGCTCAGACTTCCGACTTTAACCTCCCCTGGCCCAGCTAGAGTCTGGGGTGGGCGGGGCTACAGTTTCACCTGGCCCAGCTAGAGTCTGGGGTGGGCGGGGCTACAGTTTCACCTGGCCCAGCTAGAGTCTGGGGTGGGCGGGACTACAGTCTCACCTGGCCCAGCTGGAGTCTGGGGTGGGCGGGGCTACAGTCTCACCTGGCCCAGCTAGATTCTGGGGTGGGTGGGGCTACACACCTGTGGTGTGTTGCCTAATGCACCAAGTTGGCGTGGCAAGGGAGCATAAAATCCCTGCCACATGCCACGCTGTGGTTTAATTCGTGGCTCCTCCGAGGACCCAGGCAGGTAGCGGTGTCGGGAATTCTGGTTTATTGTGTGAAGACATGAGCAGAGACGTGATGTGGACAGCAGATGGTACATGTGCTAGCATGTTAGCACTCTCTGAGTGTGTGTGTGTGCTGGTGGCTGACTTAACCTGTGGTGCACTGATTAGCCAATGTACCACAGGTGTGCAGCCAGACTCTAACTGGGCCAGGTGAGGCTGTAGCCCCACCCACCCCAGACTCTAACTGGGCCAGGTGAGGCTGTAGCCCCACCCACCGCAGACTCTACCTGGGCCAGGTGAGGTCAATTAAGTCAGCCAGCAAACAAACACACTCCCACAAATACTATTTACTATTACTATATACTACGAATACTATCTCATGAGATGATGGTTAAGGTGTGTGTGTGTGTGTGTGTGCACAGGTGTTTGTTCCGGCCACCTGTCTCTCTCCGGGGGGGGCGGGGCAAGTCGGTGGCGACGCCCCAGTTCTCCAGGCTCTGGGTCCGATGTCTTCGATGACATCACCAACCAGGAAGTGGACTCGGTTAGTTCTAGAGTCTGTTGGCCACCAGTACACACACACACACACACACACACACACACACACACACACACACACCACACACACACTTCTGTGTTCAGTTGCAGTTGAGTTAATCTTGTGGAGGAGGGAGGGAGGGAGGGAGGGGGAGAGAGAGGGTGAATGGTACACACTGTTCTTCTGATCATCAAGATCTCTCTGTCTCTCGCTCTCTGTCTCTCTCTCTCTCTCATTGTGTGGTGAATCCTCAGATCAGACACTGATAATGATGGTGATTAATCTCATGTCTCGATTGCTTTAGTCTGGCGTTAACCTTGTTCTCCCCGGCCACCAATGGGATACCTGACCAACAGGTCCGTGAGCCAATCAGCTTCGACGGTGGGCGTGTGAGGGCGTGGCTCGGGGTCCAGAGCTCCCCCTCCCCCTCTCAGAGGACTTCCTGTTCTCGAGGCGTCCAGACGGACAACCAGTCACACTCCAGTCACCATGACGACGACGATGACTCCCCCCTCCCGGGCGCCACGACCCTCTCCGGCCCCACCCACCTGCGTGCCCTCAGGTCACCTGACCCGAGGATGCCCCACAGGGATTGGATGACGGACCGCCGTCAATCAAACATCCAGGTGAGTGACAGCTGATCAGTAGGAGAGAGGTGGTGACGTCACGGTTACACTGTAGTGACAAGGTGTGTGTGTGTGTGTGTGTGTGTGTGTGTGTGTGTGTGTGTGTGTGTGTGTGTGTGTGTGTGTGTGTGTGTGTGTGTGTGTGTGTGTGTGTGTGTGTGTGTGTGTGTGTGTGTGTGTGTGTGTGTGTGTGTGTGTGTGTCATTTCAGTCCAAAGAAGACTGGTTATACTCTGATGAAACCCAGGAAGCTACAGCACACACACATCAGTGGTGAGCTCACTCACTCACTCACTCACTCACTCACACTAATAGATATACTGTATACACTCACACACTGAAGGCCTGTTGTGCTGCTCCACAGTCTGGGCTCCGGGCCCCGGGGCCTCTCCTGGCAGCCGGGCCCCAGCCTGGCCTGCCTGCTGCTGGCCGTGGCTCTGACTCTGCTGGCCTGTCTGCTCTGGGGCCTCCTGGAGCTGCCCTGTCACCGCGGTAACCGCTTCCCCCTCGGTCACCTGGCCCTGACCTACGTCAACGGGCCCCCGCCCACATAGAGACGGGAGAACCATCAGACGCCTCGTTGATGTCTGTCTGAAGAAGGGCTCCCACCAATCAGACGCCTCGTTGATGTCTGTCTGAAGAAGGGCTCCCACCAATCAGACGCCTCGTTGATGTCTGTCTGAAGAAGGGCTCCCACCAATCAGACGCCTCGTTGATGTCTGTCTGAAGAAGGGCTCCCACCAATCAGACGTCGCGTTGAGATATCAACATGATATGTTAACGTCTGAAGATCAACATGTTCTCCAAATGTCGCAAGTGTCTGTCTGTCTGTCTGTCTGCCTGCCTGCCTGCCTGTCTGTCTGTCTGTCTGTTGGTCCCGGGTCTCACCCAACCGTCTGTCTGTCCATTAGCAGCCGTGCCTCTAAAGCGCCCATCATCTAGTCATGTCCTCCTCTGTGATCCCAGCAGGGGGATTAAGATGGTTAACGTAGCGTATGTTATGTCTTCACTCAGCACCTCCTCCCAGCAGGGGGCACCTGAGGACCCGCGGGAGGCCAGCAGAGATCTGAACATAAACCTCTTGTTATTTTAGCGTCTATAATCTAATAATCTCTTTTCTACTGTAGTTTGGATTAACGATTGAATGATGAGGGAGTTTCTTGATCCCGTGTGGAGTATCCAACATTATTATTGAATGATATCTGTAGCTGACCGATTAGCACTTAGTGTTGGATAGCAACGTAGTAGAGCTTCATGTTGAGCTCACGTCTGAAAGGGAACTGATGTCACCCGGCAACGCTCGCCATCGCCCGGCAACGTGTGTGTGTGTGTGTGTGTGTGTGTGTGTGTGTGTGTGTGTGTGTGTGTGTGTGTGTGTGTGTGTGTGTGTGTGTGTGTGTGTGTGTGTGTGTGTGTGTGTGTGTGTGTGTGTGTGTGTGTGTGTGTGTGTGTGTGTGTGTGGTAAATTACCACATTTATTCATATATGAAAAGAAAAACATGTTTCTAAATAAAAGCATCAGTAAAACTCCTGACTTGTGTCCTACTGCTTGCGTTACGGTGGCGGGGGGCGGGGGGCTAAGTCCACGTGGCAGAGAAGGGGATTGTGGGTAATCCAAAGTCTCTGTGACAAAGCTAATAGCTAATGCACTTAGCTGGCTTATCTATGTTGCTAAATGCTACTGGGAGAGGGTGAGAGTCAACAGACTGTGTGTGTGTGTGTGTGTGTGTGTCATAGCAGATGTGAGTGTACTTGTGCAGCTTAGTTTTTGTCATCTACACAAAATAAATCAAATATTAATATTGTGAACCTGTTCAACACGTTTCAGAAGTAAAAAAAAAAATTGTAAAAGCATTTTGGAAAATGTCTGCTTTTAAAGATATGATCGGTAAAGCAATAAATCTGTCATCGTATAAAATAGATAATCTCTCCATCTCTCTCTCTCTCTCCATCTCTCTATCCCTCCATTGTGGCTGCTCCCCTACTGGTATTTCAGTATTCTGGGTTGTGCTTCTGAATGAGGACGTTATGTTCCAGATGTATGGATTGCGTGTGCTTTGGATGTGTGTAGAATGTGTGTGTGTGGGGGGGGGGGTGGTCTGTGTGGTGTGTGTGTGTGAGGGGGGTGGGGGGGGGGTGGCATGGCGTGAGAACGGGCCGGAGCCTTCAGACGTCCTGAATGAAGACGATTGTTTCACACGCGGAAAACGTCACAGAAAAAAACCTCAAAAAATTCAATTAGAGGAGAAATTATCAGAGAGGAATCCAGAGATGGAGAGAGAGAGAGGCAGAGAGACAGAGAGAGAGAGAGGAGGGGAGGGGTAGAGAGACATGGAGGGTAGCAGAGCGAGATAGACGGAGATACAGATCACATCTGGACACTGAGAAGGTCCACTATTCTCTCTCAGGCTCAGATGTGGTCCAACAGGGCGGTGTGAACAGGTCCTATCTGGATCCAGATCCTATCTGGATCCAGATCTGAGTCCTACGGTTCTGGGCTCATGTGAACACAAGACCTCTTCACAGCAGAGCGCCCGGGAACCCTCGGAGACCCCAGTGACCGTCCGAGACCCCAGGAGACCCCAGGAGACCCCAGTGACCCTCTGAGACCCCAGGAGACCCTCTGAGACCCCAGGGGACCCCAGTGACCCTCTGAGACCTCAGGAGACTCTCAGACTCTCAGAAACCACATCAAGTGTAGACTCAGACCCGAGGATGCTGCTGAGCTTCCGAACTTGAACCCTGAATTCCCACTGCTGGGAGAGCGGCGTCACATGATGCAGTCGGGAGTCATGTGACGCCGCTAACATCCTCACATCTCCAGCTCTGTGGTGGGCGTATGAAATGTGACTGAAAGCCAGACAGACACCGCCCTGGCCTCTCTCTATCAGCCTCTCTCTCTCTCTCTCTCGCTCTCTAAACCAGTTAGTCAGACCAGACAGATGTGCTAACCTGTCCCCTGGGGCATTGTGGGTAAACGGAGCTTATTATGGTCTGTATTGATCGGTTGACAACACACCAGGGAACACATCTTAGTGTGTGTGTGTGTGTGTGTGTGTGTGTGTGTGTGTGTGATACAGATATGCCCAGAGAGAGACTGATGGGTGATGAATGGTGTTTTTAGGCCAGATCTCACTGTTCCATTTCATGAAAATATAGAACACATTACGACATCACACACACACGCATTACGTGTGTGTGTGTGTGTGTGTGACACACACACACACCTGCTTCAGCCAATCAGAAGAGGCTGGAGGAGGAGCCAATAGGTTTTGTTTACATGAGAGGACTAGTGCAAAGCCAACGACTTCATGTAAACAAATAAACACACACACACACACACACACACAGATCCCCCAGAAGAACCTTTTGACCCGTAGAGCAGGTCAAAGGTCAGGGTTGAGGAGGGAAGGTGATCAGGTATCAGAGGATGAGGATGAACAGATGAGAGAGAGGAGAGCAAGATGAGCATTAGCCGCTAGGTTAGCCACTAGCTTAGCCATTACTTTAGCCTGCTAGGTTAGCCGCTAGGTTAGCCATTACTTTAGCTGCTAGGTTAGCCGCTAGCTTAGCCATTACTTTAGCCTGCTAGTTTAGCTGCTAGGTTAGCCATTACTTTAGCTGCTAGGTTAGCTGCTAGGTTAGGGTGTCAGGGTATCATGGTGTCAGTGTGTTAGGGTATCATGGTGTCAGTGTGTTAGGGTATCAGTGTGTCAGGGTATCATGGTGTCAGGGTGTCATGGTGTCAGTGTGTTAGGGTGTCATGGTGTCAGGGTGTCATGGTGTCAGTGTGTTAGGGTATCATGGTGTCAGTGTGTTAGGGTATCAGTGTGTCAGGGTATCATGGTGTCAGGGTGTCATGGTGTCAGTGTGTTAGGGTATCATGGTGTCAGTGTGTTAGGGTATCGTGGTGTCAGTGTGTTAGGGTGTCAGTGTGTTAGGGTATCAGTGTGTCAGGGTATCATGGTGTCAGGGTGTCATGGTGTCAGTGTGTTAGGGTATCATGGTGTCAGTGTGTTAGGGTGTCAGGGTGTCAGTGTGTCAGGGTGATCATTGTGTCAGTGTGTCAGGGTGTCAGGGTGTCAGGGTATCATGGTGTCAGTGTGTTAGGGTATCAGGGTGTTAGGGTATCAGGGTGTCATGGTGTCAGTGTGTCAGTGTGTTAGGGTATCAGGGTGTCATGGTGTCAGTGTGTCAGGGTATCATGGTGTCAGGGTGTCAGTGTGTTAGGGTATCAGGGTGTCAGGGTATCATGGTGTCAGTGTGTTAGGGTATCAGTGTGTCAGGGTATCATGGTGTCAGGGTGTCATGGTGTCAGTGTGTTAGGGTATCATGGTGTCAGTGTGTTAGGGTATCAGTGTGTCAGGGTATCATGGTGTCAGGGTGTCATGGTGTCAGTGTGTTAGGGTATCATGGTGTCAGTGTGTTAGGGTGTCAGGGTGTCAGTGTGTCAGGGTATCATTGTGTCAGTGTGTCAGGGTGTCAGGGTGTCAGGGTATCATGGTGTCAGTGTGTTAGGGTATCAGGGTGTTAGGGTATCAGGGTGTCATGGTGTCAGTGTGTCAGTGTGTTAGGGTATCAGGGTGTCATGGTGTCAGTGTGTCAGGGTATCATGGTGTCAGGGTGTCAGTGTGTTAGGGTATCAGGGTGTCAGGGTGTCAGTGTGTTAGGGTATCAGGGTGTCAGGGTGTCAGTGTGTTAGTCATGTTGTCGGTATCGT
>PIJE02002822.1:36527-55141 GCA_002895965.2 Coryphaenoides rupestris | reverse complement strand
ACATATAGCACGTTGCATATAGCACGTTGCATGTAGCACGTTACATATAGCATGTTACATATAGCACGTTGCATATAGCATGTTGCATATAGCACATTGCACATAGCACGTTACATATAGCATGTTACATATAGCACGTTACATATAGCATGTAGCATATAGCACGTTACATATAGCATGCAGCATATAGCACGTTACATATAGCACGTTGCATATAGCATGTTACATATAGCATGTAGCATATAGCACGTTACATATAGCATGTTACATATAGCACGTTACATATAGCACGTTGCATATAGCACGTTACATATAGCATGTTACATATAGCACGTTACATATAGCATGTTGCATATAGCACGTTACATGTAGCATGTTGCATATAGCACGTTGCATGTAGCATGTTACATATAGCATGTAGCATATAGCACGTTGCATATAGCATGTTGCATATAGCACGTTGCATATAGCACGTTACATATAGCATGTAGCATATAGCACGTTACATATAGCACGTTACATATAGCATGTAGCATATAGCACGTTACATATAGCACGTTGCATATAGCACGTTGCATGTAGCATGTTGCATATAGCACGTTGCACATAGCACGTTACATATAGCATGTTACATATAGCACGTTACATATAGCATGTTAAATATAGCACGTTACATATAGCATGTAGCATATAGCACGTTGCATATAGCACGTTGCATATAGCATGTAGCATATAGCACGTTGCATATAGCACGTTGCATATAGCACGTTGCATATAGCACGTTGCATATAGCACGTTGCATATAGCATGTAGCATATAGCACGTTACATATAGCACGTTACATATAGCACGTTACATATAGCACGTTGCATATAGCACGTTGCATATAGCACGTAGCATATAGCATGTTACATATAGCACGTTACATATAGCACGTTGCATATAGCACGTTGCATATAGCATATAGCACGTTACATATAGCACGTTGCATATAGCATGTAGCATATAGCACGTTGCATATAGCACGTTAGCATATAGCACGTTACATATAGCACGTTACATATAGCATGTAGCATATAGCACGTTACATATAGCACGTAGCATATAGCACGTTACATATAGCATGTAGCATATAGCACGTTACATATAGCACGTTACATATAGCATGTAGCATATAGCACGTTACATATAGCATGTAGCATATAGCACGTTACATATAGCGAGGCAGAAATCAACCCTGGGCTCATTAGGAGTCACAGCAAGGAGTCACACTGTTTAGGAGTCACACCGAGGAGACACACAAGGGGTCACACTGTTTAGGAGTCACACCGAGGAGACACAGCAAGGGTCACACTGTTTAGGAGTCCACAGCAAGGAGTCACATATTTAGAGTCACCAGGAGTCACACTGTTTAGGAGTCACCCTAGGAGTTACAGCAAGGAGTCACACTCTTTAGGAGTCACACCAAAGAGACACACATTTAGGATTCACACAAAGGAGTCACACTATTTGGGAGTCAAGCATTTAGGAGTCGCAGCAAGGAGTCACACTGTTTAGGAGTCGACTCCTAAACAGTGTGACTCATTGCTGTGACTCCTAAACAGTGTGACTCATTGCCGTGACTCCTAAATGTGTGGCTCCTTGCTGTGACTCCTAATTGTGTGGCTCCTTGCTGTGACTCCTCAATGTGTGGCTCCTTGCTGTGACTCCTAAACAGTGTGACTCCTTGCTGCGACTCCTAAATGCTTGACTCCCAAATAGTGTGACTCCTTTGTGTGAATCCTAAATGTGTGTCTCCTTGGTGTGACTCCTAAAGAGTGTGACTCCTTGCTGTGACTCCTAAACAGTGTGACTCCTCGGCATGACTCGTAAATATGTGACTTCTTGCTGTGGCTCCTAAACAGTGTGACCCCTTGCTGTGTCTCCTCGGTGTGACTCCTAAACAGTGTGACCCCTTGCTGTGTCTCCTCGGTGTGACTCCTAAACAGTGTGACTCCTTGCTGTGACTCCTAATGAGCCCAGGGTTGATTTCTGCCTCGCTACTCGAGACAAGGGAATACGTAAGCTATTGTGGCCCAAACACAAAGCCCCATTATGTCGTCTATTCTCCGTATCCAAGGCTGTTGGTGTAGAAACTTGTATGTCTTGATCCTCCAGATAGGGCCGGTGGAGTCACACCGCTGGCTGACGAGGATATGATTCTGTTCAGAAAGCCGATCTTATCTCGGAGCTCCGCCTGATCGCATTCCACGACTGCACCCCGGCAACCAGACGGAGAACAAAGAGGGGACCGCCGGGACCTAGGTGGATCTAGGTCACCCAAAACCGGATCGGGATCTGGACCCGGCGATATTTGGGTCACCGCTCGTCGAGTCATTTCGAGTCGATTGTGTTTGTTGAAGGGGCTTCACGAGGCTTCACACGTTATTGTACAACACCCACTAACCCCTAAGCCTCGTGAAAGAGCAGGAGAAACTCCCCGTCAACCCAGAGGGCAGAAACACCAGCGGAGGGTCGGGAGGGTGATGGGTGCAGAACGGAGAGACCCAGCGGTGGCATGAACGTCGATAAACATGCAAAACTCAGGTTCAGACACTTCTGCACACATCTGAGAGGGAGGTTCCTCCAGAGGACCTACTGTACCGTACGTGAAGACCACTTCTAGAACTTCTAGAGCCCCCTCCATGTCGCCGGGCGTCAGCCAGGGCTTAATTGACTCTCATCGTTAAGGAATCGCGTCATCTTCAACTCCAGTGGGTGAGTTCCCAGCATGTTCCCATTGTGTGTGTGTGTGTGTGTGTATGTGTGTGTGTGTGTGTGTGTGTGTGTGTGTGTGTGTGTGTGTGTGTGTGTGTGTGTGTGTGTGTGTGTGTGTGTGTGTGTGTATGTGTGTGTATGTGTGTGTGTGTGTGTGTTGCAGTGCTTGTCACAGAGATTATTTGTGTGCAAATCCCGGGGGCAGAGTGACCATGACCATGCTGCTGCTGCTGCTACGTTCACACGCAACGTGGACGTGCTATATGCTACATGCTATATGTAACGTGCTATATGCAACGTGCTATGTGCAACGTGCTATATGTAACGTGCTATATGTAACGTGCTATATGTAACGTGCTATATGTAACGTGCTATATGCTACATGCTATATGTAACGTGCTATATGCAACGTGCTATATGCTACATGCTATATGTAACGTGCTATATGTCAACACTGCTATATGTATATGTACGTGCTATATGTAACGTGCTATATGTAACGTGCTATATGTAACGTGCTATATGTGCTATATGCTACGTGCTATATGTAACGTGCTATATGCAACGTGCTATATGCAACGTGCTATATGCTACATGCTATATGTAACATGCTATATGCATGCTATATGTAACGTGCTATATGTAATGCTATATGTAACGTGCTATATGCTACATGCTATATGTAACGTGCTATATGATGCTATATGTAACGTGCTATATGCTGCTATAAACGTGCTATATGCAATGCTATATGTAACGTGCTATATGCTACATGCTATATGTAACGTGCTATATGCTACATGCTATATGTAACGTGCTATATGCTACATGCTATATGTAACGTGCTATATGCTACATGCTATATGTAACGTGCTATATGCTACATGCTATATGTAACGTGCTATATGTAACGTGCTATATGCAACGTGCTATATGTAACGTGCTATATGTAACGTGCTATATGCTACATGCTATATGTAACGTGCTATATGCTACGTGCTATATGTAACGTGCTATATGCTACATGCTATATGTAACGTGCTATATGCAACGTGCTATATGCTAACGTGCTATATGTAACGTGCTATATGCAACGTGCTATATGTAACATGCTATATGCTACATGTAACGTGCTATATGTAACGTGCTATGTGCTACGTGCTATATGCAATGCTATATGCAACGTGCTATATGCAACGTGCTATATGCAACGTGCTATATGCAACATGCTATATGCAACATGCTATATGTAACGTGCTATATGCAACGTGCTATATGCACGTGCTATATGCAGTGCACAGCAATGAGTCACACTGTTTAGGAGTCACAGCAATGAGTCACACTGTTTAGGAGTCACACTGTTTAGGAGTCACACCAACGAGCCATGCTCAAGTATGGAGGAGTATATCATATTATAGTTTCCAGCTTGTTAGCTTCCTGTCTTCACAACAACAGTGAAGTACCAGTACAACTGCAGTGGGTTGTACTGGGTGTTTGTTAAACCTGTCACCTGACCGGTTAGTGGAAGTGTCCCCGATGTTGACTCTGTTCTCCGGAGAACGTCGTGTGTCTGCATGTGAGTTTGCACGTTGCAACTTTAGTTGAGTTTAAATGTATTCGGTGTCTTCCGCACGCTCGCGGCGTTCCGCGCTCGGCGGCCCGATGTTCCGCGGACGCGCGCGTCGTAAATCACCGGCGTCCGCTCACGAGGCCGCGCTCCAGCCGTGTGCGTGGGAACAATGCATTACAGAGACACACAAAAACCCCACAACTTTATTGCCGGTTGTCAGGCGGGGCCACATTTTCTTTAATTAAAAGCTCTGCGCAGACACCCGTGCATAGAAATGGCTTATTTTAACTACGGATGCGAGGGAATTCATTCGAAACGCCGCAAATAAAACCATTCGTCGCGGGCAACACAGCACTTGTTGTATGACAAATTACGCCGCGGTCTTATGAATAATTCTCAAATTTCAAAGCAATCAGAATTTTAAAGGTGTCGTAAATCGTGGCAGGAGCGACCGGGGGCCTCATCATTACGCAGCCGGGTACCGAGGGACCCTGTGGTGGGGGGGTGGGGGGGAGGGAGGATGTAGGGGAGATGGTAGTTAGCTAGCGGTGGGACATGGGGGGTGGGGTGCGGGGGTATCGGGTGGAGGGGAGGATGATGTATGGTGCAACTAACCATGAGGACCAGGAAACGTCCGGAGAGGAGCGACGCCTCCTTAGCATACTGCTGTAACCCCCGGTAACCGTGTCACACAGTCCACAAAAAAAAAAAGGAAAGTATTGCGTTCGGAGAGAGGTGTGTGGCGAGCAAGCTGGGTGTCCGTTGTTCAATGGCGGCGGTAATAACATCATTAACAGACAAAGAGAAAACGTTTTACTTCGGTAACCTTGTGCGATAATTATGTTTTGGTGCGGACGGCGCTCGATGACAACCGCGAGGCTTTTATAATTTACACTCGAGAGAAATTAGGACAGATTGTCGGCGATGTTGAAAATAAGAGTCAAAACACTTGGACTACGTCCCTTCTGGAAGGCTCCGCGCTCTCCGCTCCCCGCGTGTGAACCTCTTCATTTGAAGTAATCCAATTACTCGTGTGAGAGTTTTATTTAAATTCTTTATAAACAGCGACAGCTTATAAAGTTATTAGTCTACGACATCTGAGAGCTCAGTCGTCCGTTCAGTTACACACACACACTCTCACACACACATGTGCACACACACACACATGCACACACACACACACATGCACACACACGCGCGTGCACACACACACAATTCTGTATTACATTAGTGCTGTGCTTTACACATCCTTATGTACAGTATATGTTTAGATTAATGTTTACTCCCTATTCAATTACAGGGGAAATAAACACTTTTTTTTGTCACAGGATCTATTCTAATAATCTTAATATACTTTCACATATTCATTTGTTCAAAATGCTGTTGTTTTATGACTCGAGGAAAAGATGCAAACTAATTACACTGTGTGTGTGTGTGTGTGTGTGTGTCTGTGTGTGTGTGTGTGTGTCTGTGTGTGTGTGTGTGTGTGTGCACATGTGTGCGTACGCGTGTGTGTATGTGGGGTTTATCCGAAGTCACTTCATCAATAGTAACACACATACGTAGGCCTACCTTATACATGTATATACATTTACATGTATGTGTAGTTACATATGAGAGGAAAATGTTAATTGTGGGTTTAATATTCCCGGTATGAGAGCTGAATACTTTGTGACGCCCAGAGTAAGAATACTGTAATACAATATTCATGGTCTCTTTCTGTCTCTGGGACTTCTCTTAATCCCTCCTTTAACAAACCTGCTCTCTTATTCCCGACTCCGGTGTAAAACCCGGAGCCTGTGATTCATTTCTCCAACCTCTTGAGCTTGACTTAGCTCAGCCTTTCTTGCCAAAAAGAGGTTTGAGATTACACAAGTGGTCGCCTGTAGGTTAATGAATATGGAAATGCGACCGGGATCTGATTTGGCCGGGCCTCTTAAGATGTACTTAAATAGCTCCCTATTGTACCACCAGGCGTGACGTTGATTAGCCATTATGATCGATGTGTGATGGAGGGATCAGCCTCGGGGACACTCCCACTTGTGATGTCACCGGAGGGTCGATTTTAGAAATGGCTTGCAATGGCTAATCAGCATCACACCTGGTGGTAAAATGCGGCCCTTTAAAAAGCCTCGGCTCTGTGCAAAACGGGACACGGGTCGACTAATCAATCGGACGATTCTAATGAGCCTGATCTCAACACGATCCACCTCTGGACACCGACGATTTTCTCCCCAAGAAATACTGACCTTTCAAATATTTCCACGGATGCTAAAGTTGGTCTGACTGCTCTGCTACATGTAGGACGTGTCTTCTACTCATCTTCCCCACCTTCATGAATGAAACGAGGGGTTTGGAGAAGCACAGAGAGAGATAGGCTCCTTCCGGCTTCTGACTCGTTGCCGTAATGTGTTCAAACACACCTCAGGTTGGACAGGGAAGAGCCCATTTTGAACCATGACTTGGGGATTCTTGGTTTTCTTTCATGTGCTTTCAGATCCAGTCTTGGCTCTCCTGCTCTCTTTTGTGCCACATTACCGAAGCATATTTGTTCCTGACGAGAGTACACTACATTCACCATTGTTTCTCCCTGCAAGCATAAGCCAACATCAGCCAGCAGAACACACGTATGTTAACCGTTTGTTCACTAAAATTAACTCTTAGGTTCCCTCAACAGGCCCTGCTTGACTGAGAATGTCCAGACCGGAATATTTGGCCTTTATTTCACCGTTTGCTCCTTCACGGATGACATGAAAAATATGTCAACAATCCCTACAGACATATTTATGGATCACCAGCCCCAAATGAAACCCCAAATCTCTCCTTTAGTGTAAGAAGAAACGCTGTTATCTCGGTGTTATGTCATTCCCGTGGCTCGGCCCTGACCCCTGAGCGAAGGGAACACCCATCATCATCATCATCACCACCAGCAGCAGACAATGAGCTCCGGCAGATACTGTTGTTGAAGCTCCACCCAGCAGAACAAGTATTAGACACACCTGCAGCACCAGCAGCCCCCTCCTTGTGTTGTGTTGTGTTGTGTTGTGTTGTGTTGTGTTGTGAGGGAACGAGTCGTGTTACGGTCCGCCGCGGATCTCCTCTCTCCCGCTGCCTTTTGTCACCGGGCTCGGGAGTTTCCTGCACCCCAACACCGGGATGTGTGTCCGCCTCCCGGTGTCTTCATTATGTGCGTGGCCTTGTTTTTAGCCCGAGCTGCGCATCGGGTTTCAGAAACGGAGAATGGAGAGCGGAGAATGGAATGAGGCCGAGCTGATGATATGAAGCGATGGAGGCCGCGGGGGCCCAGACTAAAGCCGGTCGGGCCGGTTGCCAGTTATAAAACACAACAACGACAACGACAACACCACCACCACCACCACCACCACCACCACCACCACTCTGGGCCTCGGCGGTGGAAACTTGGTGGTGATGAAGTGGTAGTGCTGAACTGACTCTCTGGGAGCCGTGTTCCTCGGGGCTACGGCTAATGGTTTACTGACTACCCAGAATGTCCTTGGGGCTTCAGGTTGTCTCGCGTTGTCAACCGGCTCTCATTACGAGGTGCCGTGAGTCCTGGAGAACCTCCAGTCCGACACGCTGCTAGCTTACTGCAGAAACACACTGCGCTGGATCAGTGCTGAACAGTTATCTTGGCAAAGAAGTACTATTGCATTAAGATACTGTATGTACGGCGGAGATAATGAAGGAGTGCTTTTTGTCAAATGTAATCTCACAAAAGATAATTGATTTCCGAAGAACAGTGTTTTCCTTTTATGTTGTTTCTGGCTCTGCTAGCGATAGCGAAAGGCTTTAGAAATGTCGGTTGGTCTGTTGAACACTTTGCTCTTTTGATAATGTTCCATAGAACTGGAAGTTTAAGCAACAACAGCACTCCAGACTATAATATTGACTGATTTAAGCATCTTAAGATTTAGTTTTTTTAAGCTTTTATTTCTCAATGTATTTCCCTGTGTGGTCGTGTCCCTGTATGTAGTTCCCACACTGATTAAATCAGCAGGTATTACCAGTTCCTGATTAATCACAATTAGAACTACAACATAATTGGAAAAACACACCTTCTGTCACCAAACCTTTTCTTTGGCACATTTGTGGGTATTTAACAGCCATCTGGAAGTCTGGTTAATATTATTTTGTATTACTTGTTTAAAGACTGCAACTCTATTACAACCACATGTGGGAACAACGTCGCCTTTTTTTGTACTTGAACAAGCATGGATCAAACGTCTAATAACATTGATTGTATTTTTTGTATTGTCAAATAAAATCTGTATTTATTCAAATCAGAGATGCAGATATAGGGCCCAACTTACTATTCTCGTCTTTAGCTCTGCCTAATTATTTCGTAAGTATAGTAAGTCAGACTCAGAGGCCAGAATATACAGGGTTTGGGCTGCACTCGCAGTTAGAGACAGGTTGTTGGAGTATTGGCTCTGTTTTAGTCCTTATAGTCTCTGGCCTCTAGGTCTCAGGTGATTCCTCTCACTTCCTGTTTCCAGGTATACAAGAACACACACACACACACACACACGCGTGACTCAGGAGAGACAGGAAGTGTGGAGGCCAGCGGCGCTGTGTTCCTGACGGAGGTGATGGGAGTGATGGAGTCTGCTGGGATCTCCTGGTGATTTAGATCCAAGTGATTAGAGGAGGCGGAGACCATAATTCTGAGGGAACGGTTACCTGCCGACCAGGAGGTGTGAGGAGAATACAGAGGGGGGGGGGGTCAGGAGGTCAGATGACGTCTCCCCCGCCCCCCAGCATCCAACACATCACCATGACAACACCAATGGCAATGACACAATAGATATAAATGTGACACATGTAATGTCCACTTTTACCTGTTTATAGTTGTCATTATTTATTGTATTTCTGGAACTTATATTTCTTAGTTGTCATAGATCTTATCTTATGTTCTTATATAATATATACATACAATACTTCTATTTCTATATTCTCCTTATGTACAGGTCATTCCACTGCACAATATGAATATTTGTACACCGATGTGTACGTACAGTATGTATATAGACTAATTTAATTCTCCTTCAAGTATATCAACTTGTATGGGGTAATGTTGGTATATTAACTCTGCATTACAAGCTGAGTTTTGTATCAACGCTATAGCAACGTTAATGACAGCATTTGATTTCTGAGTGGTTAGCTCTCGTGTTTCCCTGGGCCTAGCCTCCACGTAGCACCCGAAGCTAAGCTAACCGCTATCCCAAGCAGCTCCACGTCCTGTCATTCTCCGTGTAGAAGAAGAAGTTCAATCCCGCCAGGATGACGATGATATTCGCGTTCAGGAATCCACAATTGAGTTGTTTGGTGTTTTTTTCGCCTCCGATTCTCTTCACTTAACAACCGATTCCTGAACAGTATGTCATCAGGCTAATGCTATTTATGTTCAACTGAAATTCACCTTTTCTTTTATTGACATTTTTATTGTTTCCCCGCATTGCTACAGTACACCAGGGAGCTCCCTTCTGTGAGGAAGAGATCATGTGTTATATTTGTTATTTCATTATATTTGCTATTTAATTATGTTGATGGGGCGGTCACAAGCTCATTGGAGCAGTTCGCTTGTAAGGCAATTACCCTTATGAAATCAAACAATAAGTACTTTCATTATTTATATGAAACTACCAGCATGATAGCTAACAGTGAAAAATACACGTATTTAAAATGTGTGAGTAAGACATTCACTTTGTATAAAAGTACAACTGTAACTGTGACAATATGATATAATTACTATATAAATATATACATAACTATATTCCCCCTAAGTCGGTAGTGCATGTCACAATACTACATTGATGTATTAATTGCTTATTCTTTATATATTTGTGTATATACATTTTTTCAAATTGGTAGAATGTTTTAGAATTTCTATACTATTTCTATTACTTTCTGTTTAATGTTTCATTGCCATGTGACTACCATCTAGTGACATCACAAGTGGGAATGTCCACCTCGATGCATGATTACTAGATCAGTCTACCAGCCTCCCCAGTGGACCGTATCGACAGGTAAACTAATCTCGTCAGCACACGTCTTAGGTGGACATTCCCACTTGTGATGTCACTAGACGGTAGTCACGTGGCGATTGTGAAACAGCTTGCGATGGCTAATCACACTCACACCTGGTGGCATAATTATGTCTCCTTTAACACAAATGAATATTAATGAATGTTAATATTCAACCAAACCCAAATCCGTTGGGACGAACCCCATCAGGCCTGGAACCACAACACACCACCACCACCACCACCACCACCACCACCACCAGCACCAGCAGGCCGGCCGGCCGACCGCCCGGTCTCTCTCTGCCACGGCTGGTTCTGATCGGCTACAATTGGTGCCAGCTGCCGTCGCCGAACCACAGCGGCTCCGGCGAGAGGGACGCAGCTTTGAACCCTCCGCAACCAATCAGAGACGGTAATTGCCCAACATGTGTTTAGCGCTTTCCCTGCGGTGTGACTTGATTGTAGTGTTGAGGTGCTCTTTAATCTCGGGGACCCGAACCTTCACCTCAGCATTAGCCCTGGCCCCCGCCTGCTCTCATTTGCATATTCTGTGGCTTGCGGAGCACACACACGGCAGACAGACGGACCGATCGGCAATCCGCGCTGAATCTTTGATGAAGAGGCTTTTGATGAAGTCTTCGTTTCCTTGACATCGGCGTACGTCGTTGGAAAGCATGTGAACGGCACCGAGCCATCTGGCGCGGGTGAGGATGCGCGGCGCGTGAAGGTATCTGCGGTGATCGCGGTGCGGCCCGCGGGGCAGGTTGTAACGACGGCGTTAATTAGCGAGGGGTCAACGCGCGTCGAGGCCGAAGCTCTCCGCATACGATTAAACACACGGGAGTAAAAACACATGGCGACCGAAAACACACTCGCAAGCGAGAGGTCGGTTGTGTGTGTTTTTATCTTGCGAGCGTGCGACCCGGCCGGCTGTGCTGCCAAGCATCCGGAATGCTGTAGCCAGGCGCCAGACTATCCTGACACCTGTATATAACTACACTCGGAGGTGTAGTCAATCAAATACATTTTAAATCAAATAAATGTGCATTGAACATTGAACATTAAACAAAGCGTAATAACAGAGAAATAACAAGAAATGTAATTAAATAAAATCCAAAAAAATAAGCTATACGCAATAAAAACGTGCAATTTAATGACAATAAAACATGTGTTAATATAACGCAATAGTGTCCATGGGGGGTGGGAGTCAGTGTATTATATAATTATATATATATATTATATATTATATATATTATGAAGAATGCTGTCGTGTTATGATGGCGGCGTTAGCGGTGCGCGGCGCCACCCTGCAGCCACCCACACACCTGTCGTCCAGACCAGAGTGTTCTCTCCAGAAAAACATCTTGAGCGCTAACACAGGAGAGGAGTCTGAGTAGCCGCACGCCGCCGAGCTCCATTTTAATTAGAGCTGGCATTCCCCGGGCCCGGCGCTATCATCCCCGCCGCCGCGCCGGAACACGCGCTAAGCAAGCGACGGCTAATGAGGTGGGCGAGCGGTCGGACGGCGAGCGCGGCGGCAGGTGTGTCAGAGGCGAGCGTGTCTTTTGTCTATTGTTAACTCCTTCCCTATTAGCGGCCGGGGAAACGTACGTACGCGAGCGGCGCGTGTCCTCGACGGTGAATTACACATTATTACACAGATGCCAGAGTGTGTTTATGATCTGGAGTGCAGAAGACGCTTCATTATAATGGCCCCAGAAGCGCGGCGGCGGCGGCGGCGTTAGCTTTGACGTGGGCGCTGTATCTGTGTAGCGGTGCAGCGCGCTGATTTAGCAGATGATCCCCTTCCAGCCCTCAGGTTCACAGCTCCGCTCGCCCCTCATCCTCCTGCACACCTAACAAGCACCAGCACACCAGGTTAGCCTTGTTTGTATACTTCTTCTTCTTCATCTTCATCTTCATCTTCCTCCTTAAACCTGCCGTTAACTTGTGAAGGCCCCTAAGAACATATCTTTATATATAAATCTAAACTATCAAAACATGCCATTATTTCCATTTACTTAACATTATCTCAAAACCTTTTATTTATTTATTTAACTTTATATCAAAACCTTATTTTTCAATTAACTTTTGATTTCATGTCATATTTTTATTCGTTTAACTTTGTATAAAAACCTTAATTTATTGAACAAGGACAGAAGACAGAAGACAGGTCTCAGGTGATTCCTCTCACTTCCTGTTTCCAGGTATACAAGAACACACACACACACACACACACGCGTGACTCAGGAGAGACAGGAAGTGTGGAGGCCAGCGGCGCTGTGTTCCTGACGGAGGTGATGGGAGTGATGGAGTCTGCTGGGATCTCCTGGTGATTTAGATCCAAGTGATTAGAGGAGGCGGAGACCATAATTCTGAGGGAACGGTTACCTGCCGACCAGGAGGTGTGAGGAGAATACAGAGGAGGGGGGGGGGGAGGAGGTCAGGAGGTCAGATGACGTCTCCCCCGCCCCCCAGCATCCAACACATCACCATGACAACACCAATGGCAATGACACAATAGATATAAATGTGACACATGTAATGTCCACTTTTACCTGTTTATAGTTGTCATTATTTATTGTATTTCTGGAACTTATATTTCTTAGTTGTCATAGATCTTATCTTATGTTCTTATATAATATATACATACAATACTTCTATTTCTATATTCTCCTTATGTACAGGTCATTCCACTGCACAATATGAATATTTGTACACCGATGTGTACGTACAGTATGTATATAGACTAATTTAATTCTCCTTCAAGTATATCAACTTGTATGGGGTAATGTTGGTATATTAACTCTGCATTACAAGCTGAGTTTTGTATCAACGCTATAGCAACGTTAATGACAGCATTTGATTTCTGAGTGGTTAGCTCTCGTGTTTCCCTGGGCCTAGCCTCCACGTAGCACCCGAAGCTAAGCTAACTGCTATCCCAAGCAGCTCCTGTCATTCTCCGTGTAGAAGAAGAAGTTCAATCCCGCCAGGATGACGATGATATTCGCGTTCAGGAATCCACAATTGAGTTGTTTGGTGTTTTTTTCGCCTCCGATTCTCTTCACTTAACAACCGATTCCTGAACAGTATGTCATCAGGCTAATGCTATTTATGTTCAACTGAAATTCACCTTTTCTTTTATTGACATTTTTATTGTTTCCCCGCATTGCTACAGTACACCAGGGAGCTCCCTTCTGTGAGGAAGAGATCATGTGTTATATTTGTTATTTCATTATATTTGCTATTTAATTATGTTGATGGGGCGGTCACAAGCTCATTGGAGCAGTTCGCTTGTAAGGCAATTACCCTTATGAAATCAAACAATAAGTACTTTCATTATTTATATGAAACTACCAGCATGATAGCTAACAGTGAAAAATACACGTATTTAAAATGTGTGAGTAAGACATTCACATTCACAACTGTAACTGTGACAATATGATATAATTACTATATAAATATATACATAACTATATTCCCCCTAAGTCGGTAGTGCATGTCACAATACTACATTGATGTATTAATTGCTTATTCTTTATATATTTGTGTATATACATTTTTTCAAATTGGTAGAATTTCTATACTATTTCTATTACTTTCTGTTTAATGTTTCATTGCCATGTGACTACCATCTAGTGACATCACAAGTGGGAATGTCCACCTCGATGCATGATTACTAGATCAGTCTACCAGCCTACCCAGTGGACCGTATCGACAGGTAAACTGATCTCGTCAGCACACGTCTTAGGTGGACATTCCCACTTGTGATGTCACTAGATGGTAGTCACGTGGCGATTGTGAAACAGCTTGCGATGGCTAATCACACTCACACCTGGTGGCATAATTATGTCTCCTTTAACACAAATGAATATTAATGAATGTTAATATTCAACCAAACCCAAATCCGTTGGGACGAACCCATCAGGCCTGGAACCACAACACACCACCACCACCACCACCACCAGCACCAGCAGGCCGGCCGGCCGACCGCCCGGTCTCTCTCTGCCACGGCTGGTTCTGATCGGCTACAATTGGTGCCAGCTGCCGTCGCCGAACCACAGCGGCTCCGGCGAGAGGGACGCAGCTTTGAACCCTCCGCAACCAATCAGAGACGGTAATTGCCCAACATGTGTTTAGCGCTTTCCCTGCGGTGTGACTTGATTGTAGTGTTGAGGTGCTCTTTAATCTCGGGGACCCGAACCTTCACCTCAGCATTAGCCCTGGCCCCCGCCTGCTCTCATTTGCATATTCTGTGGCTTGCGGAGCACACACACGCACGGCAACAGACGGACCGATCGGCAATCCGCGCTGAATCTTTGATGAAGAGGCTTTTGATGAAGTCTTCGTTTCCTTGACATCGGCGTACGTCGTTGGAAAGCATGTGAACGGCACCGAGCCATCTGGCGCGGGTGAGGACGCGCGGCGCGTGAAGGTATCTGCGGTGATCGCGGTGCGGCCCGCGGGGCAGGTTGTAACGACGGCGTTAATTAGCGAGGGGTCAACGCGCGTCGAGGCCGAAGCTCTCCGCATACGATTAAACACACGGGAGTAAAAACACATGGCGACCGAAAACACACTCGCAAGCGAGAGGTCGGTTGTGTGTGTTTTTATCTTGCGAGCGTGCGACCCGGCCGGCTGTGCTGCCAAGCATCCGGAATGCTGTAGCCAGGCGCCAGACTATCCTGACACCTGTATATAACTACACTCGGAGGTGTAGTCAATCAAATACATTTTAAATCAAATAAATGTGCATTGAACATTGAACATTAAACAAAGCGTAATAACAGAGAAATAACAAGAAATGTAATTAAATAAAATCCAAAAAAATAAGCTATACGCAATAAAAACGTGCAATTTAATGACAATAAAACATGTGTTAATATAACGCAATAGTGTCCATGGGGGGTGGGAGTCAGTGTATTATATAATTATATATATATATTATATATTATATATATTATGAAGAATGCTGTCGTGTTATGATGGCGGCGTTAGCGGTGCGCGGCGCCACCCTGCAGCCACCCACACACCTGTCGTCCAGACCAGAGAGTTTTCTCCAGAAAAACATCTTGAGCGCAAACACAGCAGAGGAGTCTGAGTAGCCGCACGCCGCCGAGCTCCATTTTAATTAGAGCTGGCATTCCCCGGGCCCGGCGCTATCATCCCCGCCGCCGCGCCGGAACACGCGCTAAGCAAGCGACGGCTAATGAGGTGGGCGAGCGGTCGGACGGCGAGCGCGGCGGCAGGTGTGTCAGAGGCGAGCGTGTCTTTTGTCTATTGTTAACTCCTTCCCTATTAGCGGCCGGGGAAACGTACGTACGCGAGCAGCGCGTGTCCTCGCCGGTGAATTACACATTATTACACAGATGCCAGAGTGTGTTTATGATCTGGAGTGCAGAAGACGCTTCATTATAATAGCCCCAGAAGCGCGGCGGCGGCGGCGGCGGCGGCGTTAGCTTTGACGTGGGCGCTGTATCTGTGTAGCGGTGCAGCGCGCTGATTTAGCAGATGATCCCCTTCCAGCCCTCAGGTTCACAGCTCCGCTCGCCCCTCATCCTCCTGCACACCTAACAAGCACCAGCACACCAGGTTAGCCTTGTTTGTATACTTCTTCTTCTTCATCTTCATCTTCATCTTCTCGTTCTTCATCTTCCTCCTTAAACCTGCCGTTAACTTGTGAAGGCCCCTAAGAACATATCTTTATATATAAATCAAAACTATCAAAACATGCCATTATTTCCATTTACTTAACATTATCTCAAAACCTTATATTTATTTATTTAACTTTATATCAAAACCTTATTTTTCAATTAACTTTTGATTTCATGTCTTCTGTCCCTCCACACTGATTCACCTCCCTCGCTCACCTGGCTTCATATGCAAGGAAGCACCACAAACTCCAGCTCTCTCTGTCTCTCTCTGTCTCTGTCTTTCTCTCTCTTTGTCTCTCGCACTTTATCTGTCTCTGTCTCTCTCTCTCTCTCTCTCTGTGTCTCTCTTTCTCTTTCATTCTCTCTCTGTCTCTCACTCTTTCTCTCTGTCTCTTTCTTTCTTTCTTTCTCTCATTCTCTGTCTCTTTATGTCTCCCTGTCTCTCTTTCTCTCTCTCTCTCCTTTCTCTCTGTCTCTCACTCTCTCTCTTTCTTTCTCTCTGTTTCCCAATCTCTGTCTCTCTGTCTCTCTCTCTCTCTCTCTCTGTCTCCTGTGGGCTGCATGGATCCACATGGCCGGTGTTAATATCCACCTCAGGTCAGATGGTCTGTGACGTTCCCCCGCGGGGGCTGAGTGACGAGGATCAGATGTTTCTGCGGAGCGAGCGAGCTCCGCTAGCTGTGAACAAACACATCTGGATGTGATCGCGCGCCGCTCCGTAATCGCCAGGGCAACGCAGGTAAACCGTCGCAGATGTGAGGTAATTGTAGCGAGGGGCTCTCACAGTAACGTTCAGAAGCTGTGGTGCGATGTGCCACCCTCGGTGACCAATGGGACGCTCCCATCTGTGAAGGAACGAGCCAATCAGAAATGATCTCAGAAGGCCTCTTTTTGTTTGATTTAATACACTGGCAACGGGACAAATTGCTTTGCGGTCGTTAGCGTGACGGATGAGCAATACATTTTGTATAATCCTGAAGTAATTCTGACGCGAATGAAGTTCTCAGGACTTTAATTCGTACGGTGGAGTCGTGAATCGCTGCAAAAGTTGTTTACGAAAGCGAAGGATGGTTTAATTAAGGCTCCGTAACCGCGCTGCTGTTTTATCTCACGCGCCTATTATCTTATAAATACGCTGCGACTCTCTATCACGCTGGGGAAAAAATAGATGCTTCTAATTTATACCGCAATCTTGTTGTTGTTATCCTGTGTTTATGCCAATATTAATGGACAACCGTCGTCGGACTTTTTAAATTCATAAACAGAGTGAAACACAGAAGAGCGTCGCCACTTTCAAATCAAAGCCCTCAACTGACCTCCGTAATTAACCGAAGATTGGGGGTCTTGTATGGTGACCTATATGGCGTGAGGCTCGCGTCCACACATAGCCATACCGGCTAATTGGCTTTGAACAAAGAATGCTAATGCCATGAGAAATGCTTCAAATTGGAGCTTTCTCCTTTTTTGGAAACAAGTCTTTTGCTGCTCCACAACTAATGAGTGTTTTCTGAAATTTGCATCGCCTGTAATGGAGCCCAGAACGCTAAGACGAACCAGACAGCGAGGGAGAGCGGCTGCCAGGAGAAGCTTCCAGAGGTCAGTGGAACCGCCGTTGATTAGACGTACGGTACCGGTTAGTTAGCCTGTTAGCAGTCGACGCTCGGAATACCGGGAGTCACAATTAGTTGCGTTTCTGTACAGTAACATTTTAATTGTTTCATGGTGGAGGTTTGAGGCCTCTGGGGGGGAGGACATTATCCAGACTTGGGTCTTAACTTAGATGTTTAAAAAGCTTCGTTTTCTCCTCTTCTCCTGAAACAAAGCGAGGTTTTGTTGGAGCCGTCTGCTTGCCTGCGCCGTGTGGTCAGAGTGTGCCGTGTGCAAAAAAAAACAAAAACCCACATTTCTATGATGTCACACGTTTATCTTTTTGACCATAACCGTCCAAATGCTAATTTTTGCACATTTCTGGGATTTTGCGGTTCGACTGTTGCCGTAGTGTTCAGATGGTAAAACATGGGGGGACGCGGTGACAGGACGTCCTCGTAGTCTCCTCCTCCTCCTCCCCGCTAGCCGAGCATGTCCCCGCAAACCGATGTCAATTTATCAACGTAGCGTGCGCTAGTGGGCACAGTTTGAGGCCCCATTAGGACAGGTGTCCCCATCCATCACGCTCCCCCAGTCACTTATTCCACCTTGTCAGTGGGAATCAGGACGGAGCCGGAAAAACGGAAACAAGTGTGACTGGACAACGACAGTGTCAACAACACAACGCGTGGATCTGAGGACCCGAGTGGAGACCGCGGGAAGGTTCTTGTCCCGCCTCCGTCACCCGAGGCTGACAAGCGCTCTCCCAAACTGCTCGGGAATACACACCTGGTGTCGCCGGGCATAAACCGGCGGATGTCCTCGATTTTTAAATGCACCTCGGTCCTGTGGAAATATACTGCGTCCTGTGAGTACCGCCGTGTGACAACCGCTTGGATATTGTAATTACAAACTTTTAATGAGTACAAAATTGTTCACTTTTGGTGACAGGCGACACGGCTGACGAATCACAAAGACCCCCCCCTCCCCCCCCCCCCCCCC
>PIJE02002822.1:0-24770 GCA_002895965.2 Coryphaenoides rupestris | reverse complement strand
TCATTAGAGTCCTAATTAAAACTGTTAATCACACTTTCCTGTTTGTTCAGCACTCGACGGAAATGAAAAATGTGATCGTGTGAGTCACGGGCCGTATTGAGACAGGTGTAGCTCGGGCGGACGCGCGCACACACACACACACACGCGCGCGACGCACACACACGAGCACACACACACGCACACACACACACACACGCACGCACACACGCGCACACACACACACACACACACGTCACCACACACATGTTGCATTTCAGTGTTTTTTGTCCCTTTAAAACATTTCCCAGTCCAGTTGAGTGGTATAATATGTCCCCTTTAACTGTTAGGGTCTTATCGTAGCCATGTGGCCTCCAGCTTGGCCGTTGGTCCGCTAGCTTAGCCCTCGGTGCCGCCCGGGTAACCATTTGATGACTAGTTTAGCGGCGTGACCATTATCTGAGCCGTGTCCTGGCACCCAGAATAGCTGTTGTTGACTGGTGAGTGTTTACTTGCTCTTTAATGTCCACCGAGTCACTTAAATGTGTCTCAATGTTTTATTCTGGCCGCTATACTGTCAGCTGGTGTTTATGAGTAAACAGACAGGTCTGATGGGGTTTGGCCTCACTTTGGGAATTATATTTTCATAAGTCAGTTTTTATTGCAGTGTTAGATTACCCAACTAATCACATTTTCACACTTTCTATATTTGGCTTCGCGCTAGCAAGGCATATTAAAGCCAGAGTTTGAGTTTAAAAGTGATGGCTGTGAATCCGGTATATTTAAGGATGACGTCAATGTAGACATAGTCAAGGTAGATAGGAAACTGTCTGACTTATATATTATGCGGTCTACTGGAATAGATTTCCATGTATTGTTTTTCATTCTTTTGATTTTGTCTCTTAAAATTATTCCGATTCTTTTTTTTAATGTTTTTATTATTTCGTTTTTGGCATCATCATTACAATACTCCCAACATCAACTTTGAGTACTTCCACGGAAAACAGATTCACGGTGTTGGACGTGAACACTGACGATATGCATCAAAAGTATTGCAATTACAGAGCGGCCGCCTCACCCCTGTTATTAATTGTCCAAAGTGTAATGATTTATTGTGGTCCTCCGGAATGATTATTAATTTTCCCGGCTGATTGTGTGTGTGGGCGTCGTCATCGCGGTCGGGATCTGAAGCTCGAAATGAAAAAGTATTCAGACGACGTCCTCTGAGAGACAACCTCTCATTTTAACGTTAATCAGCAGTCCTCTCGCATATGTTTGATTAGGGCCAGCGTAGCCGCGCTCCCCGCTCAGACGGAACGAAGATTATTGTCGTTTGTTGTATGAATAGCGGGTGAATACCATCATTTGTTCGGTTTTAAGTTGTGATTAAAAACAACTTAATTCCTCGGAGAGAAAAAAACTGCAAAACAGATGCACACAGCAACCAGAAAACTTTACTCCACACTGAAAAGAGTTACACAACGGTAAGATTCTAATTAAGACTTGGAACGCTTATTGGAAAGTCCGCTGATCCAAAAGTGACTTTCCGAAAATGCCTCAACGTGGCGCATCGTTGCTTGCTCAAGGATCCCTCCAGGGTAGAGTGTGGGCCATCGTACCACCCCAACCTTACAAGCTGAGAAGGCCGAACAAAACCACTTAACACCTTCCCCGGTGAACACCCCAAACCACTATAACTTTCCCACGGTGAACACCCAAACCACTAGACTTCCCCGGTGAACACCCAAACCACTAGACTTCCCCGGTGAACACCCAAACCACTAGACTTCCCCGGTGAACACCCAAACCACTAGACTTCCCCGGTGAACACCCAAACCACTAGACTTTCCTTCCCCTTGTTGTCAGATAAACCTCAGCTCCTCTGCCTCTGATTCCCCAGCATTCTTCTCTAACTCCTCCTGCACACCTGCCTTTCTGTTTCCTCCAAAGGCATGTCATTGAACCTGCCAGCAGCCCCCCCACCACCACCACCACCACAACCCCCAGCCATACAAAAAAAAAAGCTTCCACAAGCCCGCCGGTGAACAGCACGAGTGGAGCGCTGCGTTCAGGTGTTTACGAACATTCCAGTGGACGACCGCAGGATGACAGCAGCCTGATCTAGCCCGTACAGGAGAGCACCTCCGCAGAGCGCCGGCTTCCAACCCGCCGGGCAAGTCTCGCCTCGCCTGCCACGTCCGCCAGGAACTCTCTCTTGAGCGGTTCAGCCCTCCTCCACCCGAAGAGCCGCCAGGCAACCTCAGCTCCGGGGGGGTTGGAATGCACAGGTGCAGACGCTCCCGAGGAGGCGGAAGATCCGAGGCCCTCCTGCTTGACACGGGATCAGGCTGCTGACGTGCGCCGGGGGGGTCGAGCCCCGTAGCGAGCAAACCGAGACGTCCACAAAGCCAAGTGTTTCCTGTCCTGCGTGTCATCGCCGCGAGGGAACGCGTGGACACCTTGACCTACAGGGGGCGAGAAGGTCGTCGAGCGGTGAGACGCCCCCGGTTTAAAGGTTCCCGCGTTTGGACCCTTAACGTCCACAGTGGTCTACCCGTGGGCATCATTGAGCAAGATGCCGCCGTGGACCTGTCCCTTAACAACCTTAATAAACACATTTGCTAAGTGGCTCACTCAGTATTTCCATGATGCGTAACCTTCCCCAGGATCCTTACCTTAAACCCAATCACTAAACCCAAGGCCAGGTGGTTTCTATCTTGATGGTTTACACCACCTGCAGACCACCACCCCCACCCCCATCCTCCAATGATCTCCAAGCGGGTTAGAGCAGTTTTAGTCTGATGAGATGGACTCCGGCTATCTGGTGGTCCATCACGCTAAGCTAAGCAATCAAGGGGAAAGTCTTTGGGATTTGGCTCCGGCGCCTCTTCCATTAAGATCCCAGCGGAGCCAAAACTGGGGCCATACTGGCTTTGCATATTCCTCTCTGTAAAGATCAGTTATTGATATGAACGATTGATTTGGAGCAGGTCTGAGTTGTGCGCTACCTATGAGCGGCGGGAGAATCGCTCATGTGCGCAGCGGCCTCGCGTTTGATTGATCACCGGAGATATTGTTGGCCCGGGACAAAGGTTCCCAGGACCTCCATTAACTAAATTGAATCGGGGTTATCTGATTAAAAAGGCTTCAGTCAATCACCAAACACTATTTGTCAATAATGTGATGGCGGAGCGACCAAAAAGGAGCGTTTTAATTGTGTTTTATGATTAGTCTCATTGCCTCCGTCGTCCATCGGAGCCGCTCCGTGCCAAATCGGATGATGATGATGATGATGATGATGATGTGTGGCTCCGCCGAGCATCCGGAGCTCGTGCGCTGCGGTGTTTTGATTTCATTTCGGCGGGTCTTTTACGCGCCGGCGGTCGGCGGTCGGTGTAGCGGGCGGGACCGCCGCTCCCCGCTTCCACTCCCGGGCCTCCTCTTCCTCCTCCTCCTCCTCCTCCTCCTCCTCCTCCTCCTCATTCCCAGCGTCTCCCACGGACAGACAGATTAATTAGGAACGCTGGGCAGGGGGATGGAGACAGGTGGCAATAATACTGATAAGGCACAGATCTGAGCCTTCTCATACAAAACCAATTTCATCCACACTCCATTTCTCAAAAGCTCATCAGCGAGAGAAACGAGAGTGTTGAACCTGCGTGGCCACAGAATTTGTTTCCCTGTGATTGCCTTGTCAGGATATCTTATCCCGTGGCAGATGACCAAAACCCCACCCTTCCCGAAGACGCACTCGTTCTCTTTGTCTCTCGCCCGCTCTCTCTCCCCTCTCTCCCACGCTTCGTCTTTGTCTCGCCCCATACAATCTTTTTCGCCAATAAACTGTCCTTCAGGTGCTCGCAATCTCTTTGTCTTTCTCTCAAAACCCGAGGACATCTTTTTCCCGCCGCTCCATACGTCCCCACACCCGACCACGTGCTCTCTCTATCTATCTCTTCTCTCTCTCTCTCTCTCTCTCTCTCTCTCTCTCCAGGTACCTGAGCCCTCCGCTCTCCAAGAGAATTAATCAGCAACTGAAACGCAGAAGAAGCAGAAGCAGAAGAAGCAGAAGAAGAAGAAGGAGGCAAAAGTTCAAGGCGCGGGTCCGTAGAAGCCCCTCCTGACACGGCATGCTTGTGGAGGGAAGGAGTCCAGACGCGCGGCGCGGCTGAATAATGAAGATGGATGCGTTCTGTTATCAGCCAACCACTTACTGGCGAGCTAGCCTTAAACCCTTAAACATCGCAGATAGCCACGGCCGCACAAAGACTCTAATTAATGAAGAGCCGGCCTTGGGAGCGCGCTCGGAAGGTGGAGTGCGCCGCGTCCGTCTGTGGATGAATTCCGGACGCTATTCAAACGACGCCGCGGGTTCTGAGTGCTACTTCTGTTGTCCAGACCCGGCCTGGAGGAGTGGCGGGGTGGGGGGGGGGGGTGTTGGGTCTCCGAAGCAGAGTTGCTTACTTTAAGGTGCAGGCGGCTGGAGGAGGAGGGGGGGAGGTTTCTGCCGGAGCCGTGCGAAGGTCTGGGGATGGATGAGGGGCAGGTGTGAGCACAGAATCGGCCGGTTTATTTTCACAAGGGGCTCCCTCCTGTTTACTCTTCGCTGGAGACTACAGTGACAGGACAAAGCCCGGCACCTGGGAATGTGTTCTCCCCTCGCCGCCGTCCCCTTCTCCCGCTGTCATGTCTCTGTGTTTCCGTGGCTCTCGACCTCTGGGTCAGGACCCCACTTAGGGTCATCATCCTCATGTGCTTGTTGACAGAGAGATCGGTGACTTATAAGCCGGAGATATTTGACGAGACATCTTAGATGAAGATAAGATAATCCTGAAGCTAATTCTTGTGCCGGCAGTTGCTCGAACATAACAAAATGAGATAAGATAAGATAAGATAGAACGTTATCTTGTGCCAGGTTGCATAGCAATACAATAAAACAGAGAAATAAACAGAATAATACAAATAATATAACAGATTTACAAATGTGCAGTAGGTCTAAGTCCTAGTAGAATACAAATAGAGGTGAAATATAAAAATATAGACGCAAGATAAGATATTCAATCTGCGAAAACAATTTGGCAAGAATTGAAGTGTAATAAAACTGTGATAATAATGGTAAGAGGAAGTCTTGCACTCGATATAAAGACTATTAAGAATATTGCACATAATGATGAAAGGTAATGTAGCACGGTGATAATGAGAAGTATTGCACATGATGATGATGAGAGGAGATGAGAGGTAATATTGCAAGGTAATATTTAGAGGTAACTAATACTATTAATATTAATAATATAGCACACATGATATTGAGAGTATCGCACATGATGTTGGGCAGTAATATTAATATTGCACGTGAACCTAAGAATAAAAACAATGGAACAATTCATTGAAAAGGTTTGAAAGGTCTCATTAAGATCTTACCCGAAACCAGAAAACTGAAACTAATCGCTGAGTGTGGGACGTCGATATTAAGGACGGACGACGGACGGACGACGATCAAAACGTACGAAGAAAAATCATCCAGACCTGAAGATGGGATCAGAGGGCAAACAAGGTCGTGAACGCCCACCCACCCACCGCCGCCGCCGCCGCCGCCGCCCCACTCCCCTCTCTGTGTTGTGGTGGAGTTACACACCGAGGTGGCCCGTTATCTCCGCTCATTATCATCCGTCTACTTGTCTCGGCTCTGACCTTTGAACACACATTTAAACACACTTGACCCTACTTGTGGACGCTCTCTAAACAGCGCTTTAAGCAGCAGCGGCGGCGGCGGCGGTGGCGGCTTGTATCCGCTCATTGTTTACAGCGTTACGGTCTTCTCGTCTCGCTTGACGACGAAGGCACTCGACTCACTTATGTGTGATCGAGTCAATCGTGTAGAATTTCAACAACGTACCGTGTAATTGTTCGATGGTAATCTACATTTTTATCTCGTTGATTCGTTCTATTATCATAAATCTCGCGCCGTCATCTGCCGTGACGCCCGGACGTACGATATATTATCTCACGATATCAACAGTAAAGGTATCTGAGTTTCTACGTTGAATTAAACTGCGGCGGGGAAGGTGGAAGACTTCGTTCTGCTCGCTGTGTCTCTCCTCGGTCGTCCAAACCGCCTGCAGGGACGCAGTTTAGAGGTGATGAAGCCCAGGGTTTTATGAGGGCTGCGAGCCTCATGGTGCGGTGTGGGCTGTGAACACACCACCACCACCACCATCACCACCAGCACCACCACCACCACCACCACCTCCCTCCAGCTTTATAATAGCAGCTGTCTGCTCCCCGCACCCCCACAACGATTCCTCTTATCATCTTCAGTATTTCCCCGGTGAAATATCTATTAACCCATCTGTTTGTGTTAGCTAATGTTTATGCGGCGGCTCGCGTAAAGAGACTTTAAGTGCATTCCTGCTCTTCCACGGCCGACGTGAATCATCGTCTGAACCTCGCAGTACATCAATAACGCGTTTAAAAGCCCCCACACTTAAAGACGGACACCTTTTATTGCTTAATTATTGCCCCCGTGGATAACTTTATATTTTTATATTCTCGCCGTGTTTAGTCTGTCAGCGGATGTGTGCTGAAAGGATGTTAGTCACCGCAATCGCACACACAGCACCCATACACACCCACTCTCTCTCTCTCTCTCTCTCTCTCTCTCTCTCGCTTTCCCACTCAAGTTCACTTAAACTTATCACTTATAGAAAGTATTCTGTTTGTGTGTTTTCTCAGCGTTGAGCGTGTGAGTGGTGCATTCTGGGTATAAACGTAATGCGTTCTAGAAGTGGATCGCAGCATATGGCACGAAACTGAAAACCGTAATCTGATTACTGAAATAGATTACTGTAATCTGTTGCAATTACCTAAAACGCTCTAATCACATTACCAATACATATTACTGTAACAGTTAATTACTTTTTTAATATTTTTAACGGTCGCATTCCCCTTGAACTGCACACTAATTAATCTCCGTGTTGACCTCCACAGAGGCCTGGTTATATGTGTGTGTGTGTGTTTTAGTGCTTCAACTAACGATATTTACACAGTTGGTTAATCTAACATCGCTTAAGGTCCAGCTTGTCATAAATTATACAAATGTCACAATGATAGGGCATTTGTATAAATGTAAGCAAATTAAAGAAAGTGATTTCTTTGATTTGCTTACGTTTGTATCTGCAAAGTGAGTCATTCTGAAACAATACTTTAGTATAGCGTGTTACGTGTTTAGTATTTGTCGTTGATTAATGACTTGAATGACGAATGAAAATTTGATTTGATACATATTCTGCCAATCGACTCATTGAATAGCGAGTAATCATTGCAGCCCTACGGCCAAATGTATAAACGCTTTCTCTCTCTCTCTCTAAGCGGCTGTTTGTGATCATTTCAACAAGGCTTGTAACTTTCCACATTAAATGATTCAACAAGGGGGGGGGGGGAGGCGGGGACGTGGGCCGCGTATGTGTGATTAATGATATGGTTACCATGGTTACGCAACCATAATTGGGCGGACGTGGAGCCGAGCGCGTTCAGAGGAAGGCGTCCGGGGTTCCGGGGGGCCGAGCGGTCAGGGTCGTGCGGCCGTGGTGGTGGCGGCGGTGTCTGGTGGCGGCCGTGCCCGAACGCTTTCGGCCAATTTTCCAGTTTGTTTCTGGACGAAGCCGCTGAATAAATGTTAATTACGAATACAATAAATGCTTGTGTGTTGCTGGGCCACGGTTGCCGCCGAGCGCCAGAGCAAAACTGGGCAGCCCTTCCTTTTCATGACGGGCATCCGAGAAGAGAAGGCAATCCTAAACGAGGTCGCGTTGCGTCGTCGTCGTTTTCCGAGCCGTGAGTGTAATCTGTTCATCTCCTCGCTCAAGACGCCGACTAAAAGTAGCGGAGATGACGTACCGCTGAGGTTCCATCATACCTCTGTCCTCTGGGACCGGGAGGGATGGCCGGTTTCAATTCTGTGCTGGTTGTGTTGACGTGTCTTTGAGCACAACGATATTGATCTCGGTCTCCCCTGGACCAGGATTGCCACCTGGTGTGGTTGTCGAAGTCACGGTCATGATGTCTCAGCAAGTGTTGTTGAGGGGGGGGGGGGGGGGGGGGCTGGGGGCCGGGGGGGGGGGGGGTGTGACGGCTTCATGCTAAGTGCCGACTAAATGAGTCACTGCTTCCATCTCTATTTTCACCACGTCAGTCGATGAACAGACGCTTTTATCCAAAGTGGCTCGGAGACGTGTAATTTCGGAGCAGGTAGGGGTTAGGGTCTTGCTCAAGGATTCCAACACACACACAGGGGGGGGGCCGGGGGGGGGGGGGGGGGGTTGTACTCAGAACCCTTTCAAAGGTGTGATAAGAACACCCTCTCCTCATTATGATCGTCACGCTGTCATTTCACACCTTAAACACACACTGCACTCTGCTCTCTGTTGTGTGCACCTCGTGTACGTGGACATTGTGTGGTTCTGTGTCTTAATGGGAGTCACATGGGAAGAGGGTTTGCTGTCCCGCTGTTGACGGGGAATGAAGTCTTGAACCACAACCAGTCCCACGACCATGCTGCCGCTGGTGGTGGTAGGGAGGTGGTGGGGCGGAACCACAACCATTGTGGCGGTGGAGGTGGTGGTGGTGGTGGGTGCTGGGTGGTCTTGAGAACCAGTCCCACTACCCTGGTGGTGGTGGTGGTGGTGGTGGTGGTGGTGGTAGAGACCCCCCAGACCCGGTCCCTGGTGCTGTGGCAGGATGGTGGTTGTTGAGGCATGTCATGTTTGACACAGATTTATGGCTCGCTATGATAATTATATTCATTAAAATGTATAATCATCAGAATAATTAAACAGGCCATCTGTCTATCTATCTGGCTATCTGGCTCTTTAGATCTACACATGTATATATAGATGTGTGTGTGTGTGTGTGTGTATATATATATATATATACATTTAGCGTATTTATATATATATATATATATATAGGCCATCTGTCTATCTGTCAAGTCATTAATAGATCTATAGATCATCAAGATATGTATATATAGATTGATAGATAGAACTTTATTAATCCCGAAGGAAATTCTTGTGCCAGGTTGCATAGCAATAGAGTACAATAAAACAATATGGAAATCAACAGAATAATACAAATAAACAGATTTACACATTTACAGTCAAAATATACAAATATGTAGGTAAGATAGATATATCTAAGGTAGATAAAATATTCAGATGGTGAAAATAATTTAGCATTGTTTTCACAGCACTATATACATATATAGTGCTGATATCTATATCTATCTACATATACAGTATATATACAGTATATATACGTATATATATACTGTATATATATCCTGTATACAGATAGATATCGGCAGTAACTATCGACAGTGTCTATCGATCAATAAATGATATGTATATATTTATATAGGATAGGATATATATATATACAGTATATATATATATATATATACAGTATATATATATATATAGGATGTGATATACATCTCCATCTGCAGCAGGTCTCCTATTGGACATGTCCAGGAAGTCAGATGACATTTGTTGGGCCTGAGCTGTCAACCAATCGGGTTCCTCTGCCTGCGGGGAGACGGCTCCGCGACCGCCACCCCCACCCCCTCGGCCCGCAGGTCCCAAACCCTCGTTAGGCCGCCGCGCTAGATTTATTAAAATAGATTACGGAAATGTTAATTAACTCATTAATTACATTAGTTAAGCAGTGTTGACAGATAAGGCAGTGTGTGTGTGTGTGTGTGTGTGTGTGTGTGTGTGTGTGTGTGTGTGTGTGTCTGTGTGTGTGTGTGTGTGTGTGTGTCTGTGTGTGTGTGTGTGTGTGTGTGTGTGTGTGTGGCGTTGAGGAGTGGGAGGGGTGGGGGGGGGGGGGGGGGTGGTGTGATGAGTGTTGGCCTCCCTGTGTGGTTTAAAGGGACGCGATTGGTGGTTTAAAAGGATGTGATTGGTGACGAGGGACCACCACCGTGGCGACGGCGATGGCGACTGCAACGGCGGCGGTGTCGGACCCCCGGTGGTGACATGATGTGAAGTGGCCCTTCCCCCTCTCCTCCCCTCTCCTCCCCTCCCACCCTCACCTCTCGCCACTGACCTCTGTGGTTTGGCACCAGGGGGGGGCGCAGATGGAGCCGCCCCGTGTCTGTGGAAAGGGCAAGAGGCTGGCGGCCTTGGGGGTCGGCGGGTGGCGGTGAGGGCGGGCGGGGGGGTTATTGGACGGACTCAGGGGCCTCATGCCCAAGGGGGCCGGGGACGGGGAGGGCGGCGGGGGGGCCTCATGCATGTTGGGGTTTTTAAGTGGCTCACTCAGTATTGTCCATGATGGCGGTAAACCTTCCCCCAGGGATCCTTACCTTAAACCCAATCACTAAAAACCCAAGGCCAGGTGGTTTCTATCTTGATGGTTTACACCACCGGCAGACCACCACCCCACCCCCGTCCTCCAATGATCTCCAAGCGGGTTAGAGCAGTTTTAGGTCTGATGAGATGGACTCCGGCTATCTGGTGGTCCATCACGCTAAGCTAAGCAATCAAGGGGAAAGTCTTTGGGATTTGGCTCCGGCGCCTCTTCCATTAAGATCCCGGCGGAGCCAAAACTGGGGCCATACTGGCTTTGCATATTCCTCTCTGTAAAGATCAGTTATTGATATGAACGATTGATTTGGAGCAGGTCTGAGTTGTGCGCTACCTATGAGCGGCGGGAGAATCGCTCATGTGCGCAGCGGCCTCGCGTTTGATTGATCACCGGAGATATTGTTGGCCCGGGACAAAGGTTCCCAGGACCTCCATTAACTAAATTGAATCGAGGTTATCTGATTAAAAAGGCTTCAGTCAATCACCAAACACTATTTGTCAATACATGTGATGGCGGAGCGACCAAAAAGGGGCGTTTTAATTGTGTTTTATGATTAGTCTCATTGCCTCCGTCGTCCATCGAAGCCACTCCGTGCCAAATCGGATGATGATGATGATGATGATGATGATGTGTGGCTCCGCTGAGCATCCGGAGCTCGTGCGCTGCGGTGTTTTGATTTCATTTCGGCGGGTCTTTTACGCGCCGGCGGTTGGCGGTCGGTGTAGCGGGCAGGACCGCCGCTCCCCGCTTCCACTCCCGGGCCTCCTCTTCCTCCTCCTCCTCCTCCTCCTCCTCCTGCTCCTCCTCCTCCTCCTCATTCCCAGCGTCTCCCACGGACAGACAGATTAATTAGGAACGCTGGGCAGGGGGATGGAGACAGGTGGCAATAATACTGATAAGGCACAGATCTGAGCCTTCTCATACAAAACCAATTTCATCCACACTCCATTTCTCAAAAGCTCATCAGCGAGAGAAACGAGAGTGTTGAACCTGCGTGGCCACAGAATTTGTTTCCCTGTGATTGCCTTGTCAGGATATCTTATCCCGTGGCAGATGACCAAAACCCCACCCTTCCCGAAGACGCACTCGTTCTCTTTGTCTCTCGCCCGCTCTCTCTCCCCTCTCTCCCACGCTTCGTCTTTGTCTCGCCCCATACAATCTTTTTCGCCAATAAACTGTCCTTCAGGTGCTCGCAATCTCTTTGTCTTTCTCTCAAAACCCGAGGACATCTTTTTCCCGCCGCTCCATACGTCCCCACACCCGACCACGTGCTCTCTCTATCTATCTCTTCTCTCTCTCTCTCTCTCTCTCTCTCTCTCTCTCTCTCTCTCTCTCTCTCTCTCTCTCTCTCTCTCTGTGCGCCGGGGTCTCTTTCCCATTATGTGTGCAGTCATCTCGCGGCGCGAAGCTTTGTCGCCATCAAAATGAACCAAGGCCACATTTACACACTTAATTTGAAAAGTAATACGTTTCCGCTCGGCAGGACGGCGTGGCGGGAACCAGGAAGTGGGAGATTTCCATTGACAGAGGAGTACTGGGAACTGGAATACATACGAGATGGCGTAGGGAGGTTGTTGTCGTTGTTGTCGAATGTATAGCTTGAGGAGCTCTTTCACTGTACATCCTATAGCGGACAGTTTCCCATCAGCAACAGCACAGCAACGTACGCTTGGGATATTATGTCTTGTTTGCGCTGAACGAAAGTGCAGTTTGGTCGTTTTACAACAGACGACTCGAAAAAACATGACTTTATCTCGTCGCTTGTCTCCTCGCTGTCATGTGGATGACTCACTGTGTGTGTGTGTGTGTGTGTGTGTGCGGTTGTCCAGCGTTGGCTTCCTCGACGGTGCGCTGCGGCAGACTGACCCGAGAAGGTCGGCGCAGATGTGAACCAACGCTTGGCGAACAGGCCTCAGTTTGTCTCCGTTTTGCCATACGTACAATTATATCACCGAAGACTACCCTACCGCTAACCCTAACCCAGACTCACTCCCCTGACCCCTGACCCCTGACCCCCGAGCGTTACTGACACACACAGATCCCCAATTAATGATGAGGCATCGAGAGAAGTGGAGGGGGGGGGGGGGGGGGGGGAGAGAATGAGAGAGAGAAAGAGAGGGGGGGGGGGGGGGGGGGGGGGGGGGGGGGGAGAGAGAGAGTGAGAGAGAGAAAGGGGGGGGGGGATGGGGAGAAGAGCAGGAGAGAGAGGTGGAGAGAGCAGCACATAAAGACAAGGAAATAGAGGGAGATAGAGAGGACGGGAGAGAGAGATGTAGTAGATAGAGAGGTGGAGGAGAGAGAGAGAGAGAGGAGGGGGGAGATAGAGAGAGAGAGGGGTCAGATAGAGAGGCGGGGAGAGAGAGTGGAGGAAGGGAGAGAGAGACAGAGAGAGAAGGGGAGAGAGAGGGGAGGGGAGGGGGAGAGAGACAGAGAGAGAGAAGGGGAGAGAGAGAGGGGGGGGGCAGAGAAGAGGAAGGGAGAGAGAGAGATGGGGGAGATAGAGAGATGTAGATGAGGGAGCAGTCGCCACACCCCCTCTATCCAGCTCAGTTCTTTTATCTTCATCCGCCAGAATGAGGGGGAAATTAATTTCCAGAGATTAATGTACAAGGTAAATATTTTACTGCAAGCACTTATCTGCTTTGAAACTCCCAGCATGTGAACCCCCTACACACACACACACACACACACACACACACACACACACGCACACACACACACACACACACACACACACACACACACACACACACACACACACACACACACACACACACACACACTCCTTGGCTTCTTGCTTTTTAATGTGTGTGTGAGTGTGTGTGTGCAAGAGGGTGCATGTGTTAATAGACTTGTCGTACGGCCTTGCTGAAGAGAACTACCAGCGTCGTTATGTTGTGTTGTGTTGTGTTGTGTTGTGTTGTGTTGTGTTGTGTTGTGTTGTGTAGTGTTGTGTAGTGTAGTGTAGTGTAGTGTAGTGTAGTGTTGTGTTGTGTTGTGTTGTGTTGTGTTGTATTGTATTGTATTGTATTGTATTGTATTGTATTGTGTTGTGTTGTGTTGTGTTGTGTTGTGTTGTGTTGTGTTGTGTTGTGTTGTGTTGTGTTGTATTGTATTGTATTGTATTGTATTGTGTTGTGTTGTGTTGTGTTGTGTTGTGTTGTGTTGTGTTGTGTAGTGTAGTGTAGTGTAGTGTTGGTGTGTACTGCTGGGTGACATGCGGAGCAGGCATGGAGACGCAACCTTAAACATACATATAGTATCCAGTCCTCTTCTAAAGAGCCCTCTCCAGGACCAGTATGAAGCCAGTCGGACCAGTTCTTGACACCCTGTGATAAGAACGAAAATGAACGACTCCTTTTTGCACTCACGGAAGTATTTTCGATTTCTTTGGATGGTGTTTTTTTTTTGTACACGAGTCATGTTTAAAACATTCTTCAAATTAAAACTCTTGATCTAATCTTGCCCGCGGATAGAAGAGTATTGCTCCAGATACTGAGAGTACAGCCTAATACTCGAGCAGCGCCGCGAGCGAGCGAGTCCCCAGCTCCACCCTTCGGCTGCTGGAATCCTAACGCCGCGAACGAACCCGAGCCTTACATCTGAAACCACTGATTTAGCTAATGTGTCAACAAAGCAGGGGGAATATAAGTCAGGAGAAGGATGTAAAATGTATTTGGGTTAACTGTCCGCTCGTTAATAATGATCAGATAAATAGTGTCCTACTTCCTGCCTCTCCTCGTCTAAATATTCCCAATAGGCCGGCTCCCTCCGCATTGAATGATCGCTGCGGTGCGGAAAGGTCATCGCCATAAAACACCGGAATGCAATTAACGCACCGCTGTCTGGGCTTTCTAAAACCTGTTGTTACTAGCTTCTACCTGAACCAACGTCTTCCTAAACCAACGTCTTCCTAAACCAACGTCTTCCTAAGACAACGTCTTCCTAAACCAGCCGGTACCAGCTCCTACCTAAACCAACGTCTTCCTCAACCAATGTCTTCCTAACCCAATGTCTTCCTCAACCAACATCTTCCAAAACCATCATATTGATCAACCATCGCTAAACTAGCGTCTTCCTAAACCAACCATCGCATTCTTAAGCCAACGTATTCCTCAAACTTCTTCATCCTAAACCTTCTTTTACCTTCTGTTGAGTTCAGGGTTGGGTTTTCGATGTGGTTGGAAAGTGGAGCTAAATGATTCCCGATCTAAATGCTAATGTTTATAATTACATGGTTTTTATATTTACATTTGGTGGAAGAGGTGTATATTTTACCAAGCTACCTGTTTAATTAACACATCCGACTGATTTCTGTCTTCCCAAATTGTTAAAATGAATTTACATTCACTAGAAACAAACCAATAATTCTCATTCATATTCATGACACGCTCGCTGGTGATGAGCTTATAGCGTGGCCCCGCCCTCTGCACAGGGATTGGCTGGTTAGTGTCCGCGTGGCCCCGCCCTCTGCACAGGGATTGGCTGGTTAGTGTCCGCGTGGCCCCGCCCTCTGCACAGGGATTGGCTGGTTAGTGTCCGCGTGGCCCCGCCCTCTGCACAGGGATTGGCTGGTTAGTGTCCGCGTGGCCCCGCCCTCTACACAGGGATTGGCTGGTTAGTGTCCGCGTGGCCCCGCCCTCTGCACAGGGATTGGCTGGTTAGTGTCCGCGTGGCCCAGCCCTCTACACAGGGATTGGCTGGTTAGTGTCCGCGTGGCCCCGCCCTCTCCACAGGGATTGGCTGGTTAGTTTAGTGTCCACGTGGCCCCGCCCTCTGCACAGGATTGGCTGGTTTAGTGTCCGCGTGGCCCCGCCCTCTGCACAGGGATTGGCTGGTTAGTGTCATATCTGTATCTGCCCTGATCACTCTGAATATGGTCTGCATATGATCAAATACATTCATAATTATACATAACAACCTAATATAGATTATTCTAAATCACTGGTTGCTAAGTCCATATTGTTTACCAAAGAAAACCCAAACAACGTATATTTTGTCATCGTCTACATCGTCTACATACATCGACATCCACAGTTCTACGGCGTACATACAAAGTCCCGCCATCCGACGCTCCAACTGCGGGGTGAAAGCTGTTTACTGTAATACTCCTTTTGAAAGGAATTCCTCTTGAAGCGCAGCAGCGGTGGCGGCGGCGGCGGCGGCCATTACGGCTAAACCACTCTGCGATGGGAGGGCCACTTGTCCATGTTTGACACATCTCTCGCCTTCCTTCCTGCGGAGACGGCGGGAGTACAGTGCAGTCTGTCTCTCCCCGCTCTCTCTAATAGATCATCGATTTGTCTGAGCGATACCCTGAATGTTTCGAGACGCTTTTAGCGTGAATGGAGCGGGCCTGTCCTTGATATGGCTAAATTGCAGGGCACGGTGATGAATGCCCTTCTGCCAAGGTGCAGCCCGGTGCGGCGGTCCCCTGTCCCTTGTGCGTAATGGCTAAATTATTCTTCTCTCTTTTACACACCGAGGTGGCCCGTTATCTCCGCTCATTATCATCCGTCTACTTGTCTCGGCTCTGACCTTTGAACACACATTTAAACACACTTGACCCTACTTGTGGACGCTCTAAACAGCGCTCTAAGCAGCAGCGGCGGCGGCGGCGGCTTGTATCCGCTCATTGTTTACAGCGTTACGGTCTTCTCGTCTCGCTTGACGACGAAGGCACTCGAGTCACTTATGTGTCATCGAGTCAATCGTGTAGAATTTCAACAACGTACCGGATAATTGTTCGATGATAATCTACATTTTTATCTCGTTGATTCGTTCTATTATCATAAATCTCGTACCGTCATCTGCCGTGACGCCCGGACGTACGATATATTCTCTCACGATATCAACAGTTAAAGGTATCTGTGTTTTTACGTTGAATTAAACTGCGGCGGGGAAGGCGGAAGACTTCGCTCTGCTCGCTGTGTCTCTCCTCGGTCGTCCAAACCGCCTGCAGGGACGCAGTTTAGAGGTGATGAAGCCCAGGGTTTTATGAGGGCTGCGAGCCTCATGGTGCGGTGTGGGCTGTGAACACACCACCACCACCATCACCACCACCACCAGCACCACCAGCACCAGCACCACCACCACCTCCTCCCTCCAGCTTTATAATAGCAGCTGTCTGCTCCCCGCACCCCCACAACGATTCCTCTTATCATCTTCAGTATTTCCCCGGTGAAATATCTATTAACCCATCTGTTTGTGTTAGCTAATGTTTATGCGGCGGCGCGCGTAAAGAGACTTTAAGTGCATTCCTGCTCTTCCACGGCCGACGTGAATCATCGTCTGAACCTCGCAGTACATCAATAACGCGTTTAAAAGCCCCCACACTTAAAGACGGACACCTTTTATTGCTTAATTATTGCCCCCGTGGATAACTTTATATTTTTATATTCTCGCCGTGTTTAGTCTGTCAGCGGATGCGTGCTGAAAGGATGTTAGTCACCGCAATCGCACACACAGCACCCATACACACCCACTCTCTCTCTCTCTCTCTCTCTCTCTCGCTTTCCCACTCAAGTTCACTTAAACTTATCACTTATAGAAAGTATTCTGTTTGTGTGTTTTCTCAGTGTTGAGCGTGTGAGTGGTGCATTCTGGGTATAAACGTAATGCGTTCTAGAAGTGGATCGCAGCATATGGCACGAAACTGAAAACCGTAATCTGATTACTAAAATAGATTACTGTAATCTGTTGCAATTACCTAAAATGCTCTAATCACATTACCAATACATATTACTGTAACAGTTAATTACTTTTTTAATATTTTTAACGGTCGCATTCCCCTTGAACTGCACACTAATTAATCTCCGTGTTGACTCCACAAGAGGCCTGGTTATATGTGTGTGTGTGTTTTAGTGCTTCAACTAACGATTATTTACACAGTTGGTTAATCTAACATCGCTTAGGGTCCATCATGTCATACATTATACAAATGCCCAATGATGGGCATTTGTATAAATGTAAGCAAATTAAAGAAAGTGATTTCTTTGATTTGCTTACGTTTGTATCTGCAAAGTGAGTCATTTCTGAAACAATACTTTAGTATAGCGTGTTAGCGTGTTTAGTATTTGTAGTTGATGAATGACTTGAATGACGAATGAAAATTAGATTTGATACATATTCTGCCAATCGACTCATTGAATAGCGAGTAATCATTGCAGCCCTACGGCCAAATGTATAAACGCTTTCTCTCTCTCTCTCTAAGCGGCTGTTTGTGATCATTTCAACAAGGCTTGTAACTTTCCACATTAAATGATTCAACAAGGGGGGGGGGAGGAGGCGGGGACGTGGGCCGCGTATGTGTGATTAATGATATGGTTACCATGGTTACGCAACCATAATTGGGAGCTGGCGCGTTCAGAGGAAGGCGTCCGGGGTTCCGGGGGCCGAGCGGTCAGGGTCGTGCGGCCGTGGTGGCGGCGGCGGTGTCGGTGGCGGCCGTGCCCGAACGCTTTCGGCCAATTTCTGTTTGTTTGTGGACGAAGCCGCTGAATAAATGTTAATTATGAGAACGATAAATGGTTGTGTGTAGCTGGACCACGGTTGCCGCCGAGCGCCAGAGCAAACTGGGCAGCCCTTCCTTTTCATGACGGGCATCTGAGAAGAGAAGGCATCCTAAACGAGGTCGCGTTGCGTCGTCGTCGTTTCCCGAGCCGTGAGTGTAATCTGTTCATCTCCTCGCTCAAGACGCCGAGATGACGTACCGCCGAGGTTCCATCGTACCGGGTCCTCGTTCGGGAACCTCTGGGACCGGGGAGGGATGCCGGTTCAATTCTGTGCTGTTGTGTTGACGTGTCTTTGAGCACAACGATATTGATCTCGGCCTCCCCTGGACTAGGATTGCCACCTGGTGTGGTTGTCGAAGTCACGGTCATGATGTCTCAGCGTGTTGTTGAGGGGGGGGGGGGGGGGGGCTGGGGGCTGGCGGCGGGGGGGGGTTGTACGGTCAGCTAGTGGCCGACTCAATGAGTCACTGCTTCCATCTCTATTTTCACCACGTCAGTCGATGAACAGACGCTTTTATCCAAAGTGGCGCGGAGACGTGTAATTTCGGAGCAGGTAGGGGTTAGGGTCTTGCTCGAGGATACCAACACACACGGGGGGGGGGGGTTGTACTCAGAACCCTTTCAAAGGTGTGATAAGAACACCCTCTCCTCATTATGATCGTCACGCTGTCATTTCACACCTGAAACACTCTGCACTCTGTTGTGTGTTGTGTGCGCCTCGTGTACGTGGACATTGTGTGGTTCTGTGTCTTAATGGGAGTCACGTGGAAGGAGGGTTTGCTGTCCCGCTGTTGACGGGGAATGAAGTCTTGAACCACAACCAGTCCCACGACCATGCTGCTGGTGGTGGTAGGGGGGTGGTGGGGCGGAACCACAACCATTGTGGCGGTGGTGGTGGTGGGTGCTGGGTGCTGGGTGGTCTTGAGAACCAGTCCCACTACCCTGGTGGTGGTGGTGGTGGTGGTGTTGGTGGGAGAGACCCCCCAACCGGTCTGGTGGTGGTGGTGGGTGCTGGGTGGTCTTGAGAACCAGTCCCACTACCCTGGTGGTGGTGGTGGTGGTGGTAGAGACCCCCCAGACCGGTCCCTGGTGCTGTGGCAGGATGGTGGTTGTTGAGGCATGTCATGTTTGACACAGATTCATGGCTCGCTATGATAATTATATTCATTAAAATGTATAATCATCAGAATAATTAAACAGGCCATCTGTCTATCTATCTGGCTATCTGGCTCTTTAGATCTACACATGTATATATAGATGTGTGTGTGTGTGTGTGTGTATATATATATATATATACATTTAGCGTATATATACGTATATATATACTGTATATATATCCTGTATACAGATAGATATCGGCAGTAACTATCGACAGTGTCTATCGATCAATAAATGATATGTATATATTTATATAGGATAGAACTTTATTAATCCCGAAGGAAATTCTTGTGCCAGGTTGCATAGCAATAGAGTACAATACAACAATATGGAAATCAACAGAATAATACAAATAAACAGATTTACACATTTACAGTCAAAATATACAAATATGTAGGTAAGATAGATATATCTAAGGTAGATAAAATATTCAGATGGTGAAAATAATTTAGCATTGTTTTCACAGCACTATATACATATATAGTGCTGATATCTATATCTATCTACATATACAGTATATATATACTGTATATATATCCTGTATACAGATAGATATCGGCAGTAACTATCGACAGTGTCTATCGATCAATAAATGATATGTATATATTTATATAGGATAGGATATATATATATACAGTATATATATATATATAGGATGTGATATACATCTCCATCTGCAGCAGGTCTCCTATTGGACATGTCCAGGAAGTCAGATGACATTTGTTGGGCCTGAGCTGTCAACCAATCGGGTTCCTCTGCCTGCGGGGAGACGGCTCCGCGACCGCCACCCCCACCCCCTCGGCCCGCAGGTCCCAAACCCTCGTTAGGCCGCCGCGCTAGATTTATTAAAATAGATTACGGAAATGTTAATTAACTCATTAATTACATTAGTTAAGCAGTGTTGACAGATAAGGCAGTGTGTGTGTGTGTGTGTGTGTGTGTGTGTGTGTGTGTGTGTGTGTGTTTGTGTGTGTGTCTGTGTGTGTGTGTGTGTGTGTGTGTGTGTGTGTGTGTGTGTGTGTGTGTGTGTGTGTGTGTGTGTGTGTGTGTGTGTGTGTGTGTGTGTGTGTGTGTGTGTGTGCGTGTGTGTGTGTGTGTGTGTGTGTGGGGGGGGGGGGGGTATGATGAGTGTTGGCCTCCCTGTGGTGGTTTAAAAGGATGTGATTGGTGACGAGGGACCACCACCACCGCGGCGACGGCGATGGCGACTGCAACGGCGGCGGTGTCGGACCCCCGGTGGTGACATGATGTGAAGTGGCCCTTCCCTCCCCTCTCCTCCCCTCCCACCCTCACCTCTCGCCACTGACCTCTGTGGTTTGGCACCAGGGGGGGCGCAGATGGAGCCGCCCCGTGTCTGTGGAAAGGGCAAGAGGCTGGCGGCTGGGGGCTGGGGGGGGCGGGCGGGGGGGTTATTGGACGGACTCAGGGGCCTCATGCCCAAGGGGGCCGGGGACGGGGAGGGCGGCGGGGGGGCCTCATGCATGTTGGGGTTTTCCATTAAGAGGCAGGGGGTGACGGATGCGTGCGGAGGACCGGACCGGACCGGACCGGACCAGACCGGACCGGACCGGACCGGGGGTATTTCCGAGACGCCGTCACGAAGGCGGAAAGCGGAATACAACAAGAGGGGAAGATTGTGAGATGAATTACCCGAGACTCGATACGGGGGCGAGCGAGGGAGGGAGGGCTACCTTATCGGCCTGACAGTTTAGCTTTTCGCGGCGGCGAGGAATGTGTTTTCCAGTTCCGTGAGAATTGAGGATTTCCTTCTCCCATCAAGCCTACATTAAGTGGAAGGAAATTGCTCCCGATGGTGTTTGATAAGAGCAAATGATAGATGTAGTAAGCAGGGGAAAATGCATCAATTCCGATCTGCAAGGGTTGGTTCTCTCCGCCCCCCACCGCCAGCTAGCTAGTTACCGTCTGGGCGGAGGTGACGCGTTCACTCAACCGAGGGGAAGTGATCTTTTTTTTTTAACAGGCGGTTTGTTGCAGGCTGTTTGTTGCAGGCTGTTTGTTGCAGGCTGTTTGTCGCAAATACCTCCGAACAAAGACCCCCGGTGTCCCGTATACAAAGCTGGGCTGCGGGACGCATACATTCAAACGGCGGCGTCTCAAATCAAGACCGGCATCTTCCTTCCTTCCTTCCTTCCTTCCTTCCTTCCTTCCTTCCTTCCTTCCTTCCCCAGGTTGTCTCTCCTCACGTCTGGTTCCCACGCAGGAAGGGAAAGCGGAGTACATCTTAATATTTACGGCGCGATGATCGCCCGGAACGATACGGAAAAAAAATAAGCTGACGGCTATCGGATTTGCGTATAACCGACGCGCGGAGACAGCTTGCATGTTTTTATTGCCGTGTCCTCCATCGCAGAGAGGATCAGTTAATGGATTCACCGACCGAAGGAAAAAACACGGATCCTACTTTTATTTATTGACGTGATGTTTCTCGGGAGTCAGTTAGCGGTCGGCCCGGCGGGATATGCTGGGAAAAAAAACAACCGACGGGAACCAAACTGGGTGTAGTGTGTAGGCTACCTCTTACTGGCCCGCTAACACGCCGGTCTTGGGTGTTGTTTTGGTAACCACCCGGGTGCGTCGGGCCGTTTAGCCGCGACGCCGCGTTGCTAGCAAACTCACAAGACACCAAACACTGCCGCTCGGCGTTTAGCTCGTGATGTAGCGCTAATTAAAACTCTCACACAGCAACGGAAGCCCATGAGATTGACTGTGTGTGCGTCTCCCGGCCCAGCGCCCCTCCCCCGGTAGCCACGCTAAATGAGAAAGAAATAAAAAAAAAAAGGTCCGTGTCGTTAATTGAGCTAACTTTATACCGCCGGCCCGCGGGCTCCGGCCGCTCTCCTGGTTTAGTTTCTCCGGTGACCCTTTTCCCCGCGTCCTTCACTCCGGAGTTCTCTCCGGGATTATCCTACCTCAGCAGTCGTTAGCACCAATCAGAGCTGAACCGCTGCTCGCCCCGGCCGGGGGGGGGGGGGGGGGGGGGGGGGGGGGGGCTGGGGGTCCCGTCATCTCAACCGCAAGCTTGGAGGAACCTGGCTGTAGGGCTTCACACGCAAGAACAAACACTTCTGGAAGTCAAATGTGTTCAACAGCCTTCGGTTTTAAATAAAATGGTAAATGGATTGCATTTATACATTCATACACCGACGGCGGTGTCAACCATGCAAGGTAACAACCAACACGTCAGGAGCAGGTAGGGTTAGGTGGTGTCTTGCTCAGGGACACCTCCACACTTAGCTAGGAGGAGCAGGTAGGGTTAGGTGGTGTCTTGCTCAGGGACACCTCCACACTTAGCTAGGAGGAGCAGGTAGGGTTAGGTTGGTGTCTTGCTCAGGGACACCTCCACACTTAGGGCTAGGAAGGAAGGCAGGTAGGGTTAGGTGGTGTCTTGCTCAGGGACACCTCCACACTTAGCTAGGAGGAGCAGGTAGGGTTAGGTGGTGTCTTGCTCAGGGACACCTCCACACTTAGCTAGGAGGAGCAGGTAGGGTTAGGTGGTGTCTTGCTCAGGGACACCTCCACACTTAGCTAGGAGGAGCAGGTAGGGTTAGGTGGTGTCTTGCTCAGGGACACCTCCACACTTAGCTAGGAGGAGCAGGTAGGGTTAGGTGGTGTCTTGCTCAGAGGACACCTCCACACTTGGCTAGGAAGAGGGGGAGGAGCCAGGGGATCGAACCAGCAACCTTCCTGTTGCCGGACAACCGCTATTAGCTCCTGAGCTACTGCCGCCCCTCCTATCTATATCCTGTATTAAAATATACTGAACACAGGACGATATAGGAGGCGTATGGGACTCTATTGCGGTCGCTGCCTCAAAATGTGTTGATCCTGGCCCCTGATCTGAAGTATCTTAAAATACATCGTGTTATTATAGTTGTATTATAGTTTTATTATGTATTTTTTACCGTAGTGGGGCGGGTTTTAACCTGGAGATGCGGCACCAGACTCAGTGTAGTGTGTAGTTACCCTTTAAAAACACTTGAGATAATCCATCCAGTCTGCTTGGAGTTCCAGTTGAGCGACCTCACGCCGTTACCACCGCTCTCAACAACTTTCTCTTCTCGTAGCGTTCGATATATAAATAAGTACGCGGATAATCTGGAATACAGGTCAGGCCGATCGAGAGAGAGAGAGAGAGAGAGAGACATGTTGATGATGTGTGTTCAGAGGGAAGTGAACAGCGCTCTCCCCCTCTCTCTCTCTCTCTCCCCCTCTCTCCCCCCGCCCCCCGCTCCATAATGATGCTCGCTGGCAGACAATAGGGCGCCTCCCTGATTAGTCTCACCTGTCCTTGTACATCTCATCATCTCCATTATGGCTCCGTCACCCGGCCTTCTCCCACTAATTGAATAGGCTGTGAAGTGGTGGGAGGGAGGCGGAGGCGGGGACGGGGACGGGGACGAGGGGGTGGGGGGTGGGGGTGGGGCGGCGGAAGGCGGGGGCGGGCGCTACATCTGCTTGCTGAACGAACGCCGCCGCCACCGCCGCCGCCGCCCGAACCCACCCTGGGTGGAGAGGAACCCGCCTGACAATTAAGGCGCAGAGCAGAGAGGATGGTGGTGGATGGAGAGAGCGCATGAAGAGCTATTGAAACATTACCGCCGCCGCCGCCACCGCCGCCGCCGCCGCTGCTGAACTCCCCAGCGGCGCCGGCGGCCGCATTGAAACGTTATTCAACAAGCGGACAATTAGATAGAAGAGAACTTGTTTACTTTCAGTTCACGTTCTTGGATGTAAAAAATGAATGATGAAAAAAAGACCATGAGAACCGTCCGTCCCTCACAGGCTCCACCTCCTCCTCCACCACCTCCTCCACCACCACCTCCTCCTCCACCACCACCTCCTCCACCACCACCTCCTCCTCCACCTCCTCCAACACGTACGCTGGCTCTGTGAGGCCTCCCCGGGCAGCAGCAGCGTGAAGAGGAGGCCTCGCTGAGAGCTGCTCTGAGAGGTCTCAGCCCCTCTTCCGGCTGCTCCTCCTCCTCCTCCTCCTCCTCAGAGGCCTCTTCATCACAGACAAACTCTCCTCCACACCATGCCGGGCCGCTTGACCAAACGTCCTCCTCTCTCTCTATTGCGCCTCCTCCTCTATCCTCTATGCTCCTATTCCCCCTCCTCTTCCTCTATCCTCCTCCTGTATTCTCCTCCTCCTCCTCTATCCTCTATCCTCCTATTCACCCTCCTCTTCCTCTGTCCTCCTATTCACCCTCCTCCTCCTCCTCCTCCTCTATTCTCCTCCTCCTCCTCTTCCTCTGTCCTCCTATTCACCCTCCTCCTCCTCCTCTATTCTCCTCCTCCTCCTCTATCCTCTGTTCTCCTCCTCTTCATGGTCACAGAGAGGAGAGGAGATAATATTACACTACATTCTCAGACCGTATTCACGCACCTTCTCACACATTTTCTGAAGGCTGGGAGCACAGAGACATAACAACAGAGCATTTACTCTTCGGTATTTCATCCGACCGTCTTTAGACTTCATTCATCCCCAAGGAAAGTGACGTCGCTCAAAAATAATGACAACATGAGAATAGAAACAACAGAATAATGAATGTGTGTGCAGGACGTGTGGTCCAGGGTTGCTCATCATTCATTCACACAGTTCATCTCAGCCTTATACATACGGACGTGAAAGCACTTCATACGTGTGTGTTGTGTTGTGTTGTGTTGTATTGTATTTTATTTTACGTCATAATGACACCTACCTACCCACTTGTGTGTACGGCGAGACCCGGTACAGAC
>PIJE02002821.1:0-19415 GCA_002895965.2 Coryphaenoides rupestris | reverse complement strand
TCTTTATTTACCGTGATGACGGGTAGATGAACAGACAGGCAGGTGATGAACAGACAGGCAGGTGAGGAACAGGCAGGCAGGTGAGGAACAGGCAGGCAGGTGAGGAACAGGCAGGACAAAATCCATACGGGTAGTAGACAGGTAAATTAACAACAGGTATTTTGCAACAATGATCCGACACTCGTGGGTGGAGAGCCGGGGCTTTTATGCCGTGACTAATTGTTGATTGCGGACAGCCGCGAACATAGCGCAGGTGCCGCTAATCGTCCAGGGGCGGCACTGGCGCCCGGGAGCCCCGCTAACCCTCCAGGGGCGGTATTGGCGCCCGGGAGCCCGGGGCCACGATCGAGATCGTGACACCATGGACTGTTCAAACTGCTGCCATCTGGTAGACGTTACCGGAGCATCCAGGCACGGACTACCAGACTCACAAACCCGACAGGCCATCAGGCTTCTCAACCTGCAACACCAATCTCACTGATGATATTGATCACTTTAAATATATATTTATAACAGTGATAATATTTAAATGATTCAACTTCTCTGGATACATATGCCATATTCCCTATGCTATATTTAAATACTTTACTGTATACTGTATTTAAATACATATGCTTCTGATTCTTAACTTTTGTATATTTCTGCTATAACATGCCATATGCCATATTTTTGCTACTGCTGCCCTCACTTGTGTATCTGCCCTTACTTATTTGTACATTTATAATACTCAATATTCAATCAATACTTCTGGAGTTAACATAAGACATTTTATATTTTTGTATCATTATACTGTGTTTGTGTTTGTGTGTGTAAATGTATCTTGCTATTTTGTCTATTTTGCATACTGTCACCTGCCATGTCACAAGAATTCCACTGTTCAGAATGGCCCTGTGTTATGAAGAACATGTGACGATAAAACACCTTGACTTTGTCTTTTTTCCTGACCATCCGTCTTCCTGCTACTTCCCGGTACTTCTGCCCATCTGCTGCTGCAATGACAACATGTTCTGCCTTCCCCCTGCCGGTACCGCTGCCCCCCTACAGACGAGTGTGTGAGTTTCCCCACCCTGCTCCACTCACCTGCCCTCCAGCCCGAGCCCCAAAGTATTCCCCAAGTCCCGCGTCACCATTTCCCCCATCACTGGATTAAGTCTGTCTACTGTGTTTGTGATAACCGTCATTCTGCCAAGGATTATATTAACAGACATTTCAAATCATTTCTGTTGTTGGCTGTGCTACACTTGGGTCCAATCCACACACATTACAGATCCTTTGTGACCCGCCCACAGGATACAACCAAAGCAGTTGGGAGTTCTGGGCTGAAGGATGGGAGTGACAGTCGAAGCCAGCGCAGCGTTATGACTGAAAACACATTGTAGCTGGGTGGGGGTGGGGTGGGGTGGGGGGGACTAATGGGGACGGCCACATTAGTTGGATTTGGGATTGTTAGAAAGTGGTTTACGATTCTGAAGTATAAAGATGTGGCTGACAGACATCTATCTTACTGTCAACGCGGTAACAAATGCAAAGGCTGAAAGCGGCGTACGACGCATGATGTCACGTAGTGGGACATTTTTTAACAACTTGCAGCACATTTGTGCTGCAAGCGGCTCCGACTGCAACGCTTTAAAAACGTTGTTTTCTGAGAGCCGAGGTTCCAGAGCTGAGGAGGTTGACGGCGAGGAGAGGAGAGTGGGTGCAGATGGTGGGATAGCGTGAGCCGCAGCTATGGCGTCATGACATCTCGGAGAGGGGCCCATCAGATAGGAGAGGACATGAGGGCTGGTGGTGCTGGTGGTGGTGATGCTGGTGTTTTTTTTTTTGGGTGGGGGACGTGGTGGGGAGGGTGGTTGGGAGGGGGAGGTGGGGTGGGGGTGGGGGAGGAGTGAAAGTGACAAGCCACCATGGTCCCCTATTCTGTCAATGGGGTGGTTGGAGACCTACGATGGGTTTGAATGCCAGCAGAGCAGATAGAACCACCCACCTCACCGCTGGATGGAGTTGTGTGCAGAGGGGGAGGGGGTGGGTTGGCGGGAGGTGATTAGGGGGGAGGCGAACCCCCTCCCCGTCTGTCATCATTAAGATTTCGAAGGGGCGACGAAGCCAAGCACTAAACGACTTTCCTTTACACCTGGACACGAACGTCTCCCTTTCTCACACACACACACACACACACACGCAGATACCTGAAGTTGGCTCTTATTGGGCCACGTGTGTGTACATGCCGGTGAATGGCGCTGGAGCGTGTGTATTACATGTATCCATTAGCCCACAGCAACCTGCCGTGTCAAAATAACCATTGGGTGGGGGGGGGACACAAGCGATTTGAGCGTCTCCCATGGCTGCCCAAGCTGTCCAACATTAGAACACTACTCTACCTCTCTCCTCCACAGACCTTCACAACACAACACACAAAGGCAAACTATCTGGGAAGTTGGAGAGGATTTAAAACCACAGTAGAAATCTGGCGCTTTTCACAGATATATGATTTCATCTGTCAAGAGCGACCAAGCACCAAACCGCAAGGGTCGCGCTACCACAAGGGTGATGCATTCTGATTGGTTCTATATGGTTCCAGGTGAGCCAGTTTGTGTCACTACCAGTTAGGACCAATCAAAAAGCACGCATTGTGTGTTACTAATACTACCCTTACCACTGCCCACCCTTTCACTAAGGTTGGCTCTGCACACTGGTGGCTCTTTCACCAGGTGGCTGTGGCTCAGGAGGTAGAACATGTTGCCTGGCAACTGGAAGGTTGCTGGTTTGATCCACCTGGCAACTGGATGGAAGGTTGCTGGTTTGATCCCCGGCTCCACCTAGCTCAGAGTCAAGGTCAAGGTCAAGGTGTCTGTGACACCTAACCTGCTCCCAACGAGGTGGCTGTTGCATTGCCTCATTGACACTGCCATCGGTGTATGAGTGTGTGCATGAAACATTGACTAAAAGCGTTATATACATGTAATCCATCGACAACACATTCTGTTCTTGGAGAGCTTTGGAAGGGGGTGGGTGGAGGGGTGCCGGGGGGACACACAGAGGGCAATCGATGGTAAAGATGGAGGAGTTCCGCATTCTTCATGCAGTACCTGAGACACCTTTACGACTTGATCTATGGAGCATAGTGAGACAGCTCCTCTTTGAGTTTTTAATCTTCAACCTGGGGGTTCTCTCTCACACACGATGGTAAAGATGGAGGAGTTCCGCATTCTTCATGCAGTACCTGAGACACCTTTACGACTTGATCTATGGAGCATAGTGAATCTTGACAGCTCCTCTCCACACGTGCTGCCTCGCCGTCTCCCAGGCATATTGGGATGAACACGTGTACATTTATCTCCCCCAACGCCGAGGGCCAACACTGGACCACCCCCCCGCCATCTCCATCTGACCCCGCATGTGATGAGAACCACATTGCTCTCCCCGTGCGCTGGCGTGAGACTCATCTGACCAGCCGATGTTACAGAGGAGAGATTTCTGAAAGGGGGTTGCATACCATTGTTTAGTCAGACGGCATGAGCCACGATGTGCCATTCTGCTTTCTAGGTGAGTTTTCCACTGTTGTGAGAACCACATTGCTCTCCCCGTGCGCTGGCGTGAGACTCATCTGACCAGCCGATGTTACAGAGGAGAGATTTCTGAAAGGGGGTTGCATACCATTGTTTAGTCAGACGGCATGAGCCACGATGTGGAGCCAGTATGGAGAGATTTATTGTGACGCACACACACACACACACACACAACGCACACACACACACACACACACACCACACACACCGCACACACACACAACAACGTCTCGGTTATGACGCCGTCGCCGGGACGGACGATGGACAACAACAGCAGAGAATAAAAAACCAACTGGACACAGACGGGGAGAGCTCAGCCACTGGAAATACTTTCACTTGATGGGGAATTATCTTTTTACCATTGATTGTTTTTGAAGGTGTTTTGTTATTTGTACTTGGATTTTTTATTTCTTTCTTTCTTTTGTTTGGCTGTTTTTCGTATATTCCACTATATGCATTATTTTTTGCTTTCGGGGAAATGTATTAATGTAATGTTTTACAGATCATTGTCTTGTCAAGATATTTCTTTCTTTCTTTTGTTTGGCTGTTTTTCGTATATTCCACTATATGCATTATTTTTTGCTTTCGGGGAAATGTATTAATGTAATGTTTTACAGATCATTGTCTTGTCAAATAAACTGTAAACCAAACATGAGCCTTGGATAACCGTCCATGAAACACTTTGTACCTCAGTTATGTCTAGAAAACCTTTTTAACTCTCAGTTATATGTTCATAAAACTCTTTCTATCTCAGTTATATGTTCATAAAACTCTTTCTATCAGTTCTATGTTCATAGAAACTGTTGTGTAGTCAAGGCCCTCTGGTCTGCCTTGCCTGGGGATCGTGGGTGAGATGGTCAGTCTTGCCCAAAGAACTACGTAGAGTTCGACGGGATGGCAGGTTGACGGTCCTGGGGTCTGGATCTCGGTGGTGAGGCTGATAAGCGTCTTTGTGCCATTTGTGGCAGTCCGTCAATATCGGGAATTAAAGGGGAATCGATCACCTTTATCCTCTCAAAACAAAACTTGGATAACGTCCATGAAACACTTTGTACCTCAGTTATGTCTAGAAAACCTTTCTACTCTCAGTTATATGTTCATAAAACTCTTTCTATCTCAGTTATATGTTCATAAAACTCTTTCTATCTCAGTTATATGTTCATAAAACTCTTTCTATCTCAGTTATATGTTCATAAAACTCTTTCTATCTCAGTTATATGTTCATAAAACTCTTTCTATCTCAGTTATATGTTCATAAAACTCTTTCTATCTCAGTTATATGTTCATAAAACTCTTTCTATCTCAGTTATATGTTCATAAAACTCTTTCTATCTCAGTTATATGTTCATAAAACCCTTTCTATCTCAGTTATATGTTCATAAAACTCTTTCTATCTCAGTTATATGTTCATAAAACCCTTTCTATCTCAGTTATATGTTCATAAAACTCTTTCTATCTCAGTTATATGTTCATAAAACCCTTTCTATCTCAGTTATATGTTCATAAAAACTCTTTCCTATCTCAGTTATATGTTCATAAAACCTTTCTATCTCAGTTATATGTTCATAAAACCCTTTCTATCTCAGTTATATGTTCATAAAACTCTTTCTATCCATCAGTTCATATGTTCATTAAAACTACTTTCTATCTCCATTATATGTTCGATAAAACCTCTTTCATATCTCAGTTATATGTTCATAAAACCCTTCTAATGCTCAGTTATATGTTCATAAAACCCTTTCTATCTCAGTTATATGTTCATAAAACTCTTTCTATCTCAGTTATATGTTCATAAAACCCTTTCTATCTCAGTTATATGTTCATAAAACTCTTTCTATCTCAGTTTTATGAACATATAACTGAGATAGAAAGAGTTTTATGAACATATAACTGAGATAGAAAGAGTTTTATGAACATATAACTGAGATAGAAAGAGTTTTATGAACATATAACTGAGATAGAAAGGGTTTTATGAACATATAACTGAGATAGAAAGAGTTTTATGAACACAATGACATCCGAAACCCATTCTTCACGGTGTCCCAATAAATTAGCATCACTTTCTTATCTCGAAAAGAATTTACCCTAAGAGTTCCAGATTAGACAAGTTGAAGCTGAAAGCAGGCCCGTGCTTTCAGAAGCAGGTATCTCAGTTATAGTTCAGTAAAACTCTGTGATCTAGTTCTCAGGCTTGGTTATATGTTTCAAAAACTCTTTCGACTTTGTATCTCTGCTGACAAATTAAAGTACGTTTAATCTTATTTCCAAATCTATGTCTGTGACGATGTGAATATAAGTCAGAGTCAAAGAGGAGTGAATGCAGTCTTCTCTGCAGATTCAGTCTCTCTGCAGATTTGACTCAGGCTTATTGTTACTATTGGCTGTGACAAATAAAGTCTTTAACTTTCAAACTTTGGTCTTCCTGATCACCCTCTTACGAATGTCAGAGTATTGGTAAAATCCACGACATATTTGGCGTCACGAACAGGATTGGAAAGGGACCAGACGGCTGCTTCGTCGTGAGGTGGTGTTCCAGGCGCAGGACACACAAAAGAATGGCCATTCAACTAAAAAGGGTAAGCAACGTTCTTACGTGTTAGTATAGAAAATTGTGTGCCCTGTGCCTGACCCATCCTAACGCCAAAGCTGTAAGTATGTCTCTCCAAATTTAAGAACCATAGTATAACTGATGTAAGAGGGGGAAAGGGGAAACCTGGGATGAATACTAAATTGTTGCTTTTGAAAACCCTGTGGATACCGTTGTGATAGTATGGTAAAATACAATGTACAGTAAGGTACACAAGGTATGGTAAAATACGAGTGCGGTAAAGCACAGTGATCCTATGTGGGTGAGATGCGGAGAGACGCACAGGAGACCACGATAGGCAGCGCGATGTACAGTAAAATCCTATGTGGGTGAGATGCGGAGAGACGCACAGGAGACCGTTGTATCGCANCTGTGTAATGAGAAGGTGTAGAGGGGAAGGTAATGAGCAATAGGTGTAAGGAGGAGGTATAGAGGGGAAGGTAATGAGCGATCAGTGTAGAGAGGAGGTGAGAAGGATGACTGACCTGCGTGGGGAAGATAAACTTCTGGTCTTTGTCTTGGAGGAAGACGAGGATGTCAGACATCAGCAGAACCTGCAAATCTGAGCACAGGGTTAGTTAGTTAGTCAGGGTTAGGGATGGTTAGCTAGGGCTAGGGTTAGGGTTAGGGTTAGTGAATTTCTACAGTGAATAAAAGATACTAGATGATACTAGGACTCAAACCCTAACTAATCCCACTAATCCTACCCTCTAACTTGAACCCTAACTCTCCTCCTAGTCACTGACCCTCACCCTAACTCTAATCCTATCAACTAACTTGAACCCTAACTCTCATCCTACTCACTAACCCGAACCCAAACTCCAACTCTAATCCTACCTTTCATTCGTTGGCCCTGGATCTTCCAGAGGAGTGTCCCGTCGTGCACAAGCCTCCTGCGGAGCAGTTCTCCTCCCCTGAACACTCCGCCTCTTCCGCTGACCTCCGTCTGGGCCCGGGGGTCCAGTCTGGCCTGGATCTCCTGCAGGCGCTCGGTTCGCTCCAGCTCCAGAACCTCCTGGTCCACTGCCGTGATCAGGTCCTTCAGCTGCCTCAGCGCGGTGCTCAGGGACTGCACCTCCTCCTCATTTCCTGGGGAGGGGAGGATGACAGATCAGCAGGGCAGCCAGGTTAGATGGTCGGGTTGGGGGTAAGATACTGGAAGGTTGTAGGTCAAAGGGTTGAGACATTGGAAGGTTGGAGGGCTAGAGTTAGGACATTGGAAGGTCGTAGGGTTGGGACATTGGAGGGTTGTAGGATTAGGGTTAGGACAATGGAAGGTCATAGGGTTAGATCAATGGAAGGTCGTATGTTTAGGACAATGGAAGGTCATAGGGTTAGAACATTGGAAGGTCGTAGGGTTAGGACAATGGAAGGTCATAGGGTTAGAACATTGGAAGATCGTAGGGTTAGGACAATGGAAGGTCGTAGGGTTAGATCAATGGAAGGTCATAGGTTGTAGGGTTAGTTACCTTTGGTGTTGTCTAAGATCCTCTGTATCAGGACAGGGTACTTGGTGATTCTTTGGGTTACGAGGAGAATACATTCCTGGATCCCATGACGACGAAGCAGAGGACCTCGGGTCACCTTCTGTTGATTATAAGATGGGCGGAGTCAACACAGACCGTTACCATGGTAACTCCAAACCCAGCTTCCATAGGTCAACTAGGTAAGAATGGTGCTGTAATGTACTGTACTGTACTAGCATGTAGTAGTTGTAGTACAGTAGTACAGTATTTCAGTATATAGCAAGTAGTTATAGATATTTACCAGGATATATCTAGTAGTAGTACTAGTAATTACCCGTATAAACAGCTGGAACCGCTTGTCTCTGGCTAGCAGCTCCTTGTAAAGCTTCACAGCTTTAGGATGACGACTGCAGAACTCAGAATAAACCTTCCGGATATCTTCAGCACTCTGACCTGAAAACTACACACATCATAACACACACGCATCAATACAAAATACACACACACATCAACAGGAAGTACATGGTGCGGGTGTTGTGTGCGTTTTAAGTGGGTGTAGTGTTTGGTGTGGGTGACGTGTGTGTTTGGTGTGGGTGTAGTGTGTGTTTGGAGTGGGTGTAGTGTGTGTTTGGTGTGGGTGTAGTGTGTGTTTGGAGTGGGTGTAGTGTGTGTTTGGTGTGGGTGTCATAACTCTCTTTCTATCTCAGTTATATGTTCATAAAACCCTTTCTATCTCAGTTATATGTTCATAAAACCCTTTCTATCTCAGTTATATGTTCATAAAACTCTTTCTATCTCAGTTATATGTTCATAAAACTCTTTCTATCTCAGTTATATGTTCATAAAACTCTTTCTATCTCAGTTATATGTTCATAAAACTCTTTCTATCTCAGTTATATGTTCATAAAACTCTTTCTATCTCAGTTATATGTTCATAAAACTCTTTCTATCTCAGTTATATGTTCATAAAACTCTTTCTATCTCAGTTATATGTTCATAAAACTCTTTCTATCTCAGTTATATGTTCATAAAACTCTTTCTATCTCAGTTATATGTTCATAAAACTCTTTCTATCTCAGTTATATGTTCATAAAACTCTTTCTATCTCAGTTATATTTCATAAAACCCTTTCTCCCTCAGCCCTGGAACTAATCAGTAACTTGTCTTGAGTTCCATGACAGAAGCAGCTCATTGAATAATACATTGAATGCGGCTGTAGGTCCAGACTGGGAGTTGTAAAGAGAGGAAGAGATATGATTGGGAGGGGCGCTGGTTCTAAAGTCTAATACAACGTCTCAAACAGAGGCGAGCACACAGTCAACCAGAACACATCAACTCACAGAGGATTCACTCTCTAACTCTGATGGATGACTCTGGCATTTATAACAAATTACACTTCAGGTCTGACACATACTGCACCTTTTGAGACAGAGACTTAAGAAATGCATTCTATTTATACACTATATTTGACTTTATATGTATATTTGTGTTAACTCGCTATGCTGTATATTTACGGCAGTAGATAGTCCGTATATTCCGAGTTGTATAGAAAATAACAAATATTTAGTCTTACGATGCAATTACTGTGTATTTGTATGATAGCTGGGATAAGGTGCTGAACCAACATGTAAGAACATACAATATGATAAACAATACAAAGTACTATTAATATTCTTCTATCTAAATCTATTTCTGCTATTCCATGTCATCCTCCATGCTGACACCATCCCTATCAGCATGGAGCGTCGATACAGTTCAAATGTTCTTCAGGTCCGTTCTTAAATGGCGTTCAACGACTTCTTGCTGACACACACATAACGTGACTCGGTGGTGGTGGTTGTTGTTGGGGAGGATGAACGTCTGGCAAATACGGTCGACTCTCAAATCTCTCACTTACTGCTTCTAATATCGTCCCAAAGCCAAGCGACGCATTCAGCTCGCTGCCACCAGCCGTAGCGTAGCGTAGCGTAGCGACACCGCGGCTTATCAGGAGATTAGCAGATGAAGAGGAACGTGTGTGTGTGTGTGTGTGTGTGTGTGTGTGTGTGTGTGTGGTGGGGGGGGGTTGGAAAGCTAACGGTTTAGCACACAAACAGCAACAAGCATGAGGGGACGGGGGGGAGGAACGGGGTGAGAAAGTGAACTGCTAGAGGGAGGGAGGGAGGGAGGGAGGGAGGAGATCAGGTTGAAGGTTTTGACGAGGAGAGCTTAAGGGAGTGAGACTGAAGGACCAACCGATCGATCTATGGGTCAATAGTCAGGAGGAGGAGGAGGAGGAGGAGGAAGAGGAGGAACATAATTTCAGTGTGTTTGTATCGCGCCGTTCTAAACTCACCCTGACTGAAAGAACCTCGCACCTTGTAGACTTGTAGACTTAAGGTATTGGGTGACTGCTATGGGGTCTGTCTGTACAAAAGCAACACCTCTTCAGATAACAACACTATATGTGTGGAGGTGTCCCTGAGCAAGACACCACCTAACCCTACCTGCTCCTCCTAGCTAAGTGTGGAGGTGTCCCTGAGCAAGACACCACCTAACCCTACCTGCTCCTCCTAGCTAAGTGTGGAGGTGTCCCTGAGCAAGACACCACCTAACCCTACCTGCTCCTCCTCCTAGATAAGTGTGGAGGTGTCCCTGAGCAAGACACCACCTAACCCTACCTGCTCCTCCTAGCTAAGTGTGGAGGTGTCCCTGAGCAAGACACCACCTAACCCTACCTGCTCCTCCTAGCTAAGTGTGGAGGTGTCCCTGAGCAAGACACCACCTAACCCTAACTGCTCCTCCTAGCTAAGTGTGGAGGTGTCCCTGAGCAAGACACCACCTAACCCTACCTGCTCCTCCTAGCTAAGTGTGGAGGTGTCCCTGAGCAAGACACCACCTAACCCTACCTGCTCCTCCTCCTAGCTAAGTGTGGAGGTGTCCCTGAGCAAGACACCACCTAACCCTACCTGCTCCTCCTAGCTAAGTGTGGAGGTGTCCCTGAGCAAGACACCACCTAACCCTACCTGCTCCTCCTAGCTAAGTGTGGAGGTGTCCCTGAGCAAGACACCACCTAACCCTAGACTTCTCTCTCCCAGAAACAGCTGGTAGATCTTGTCTGTGTGATTGACTCCCAGCCGGGAGGTTGTGGGTTCGATCCCCAACCCCCTGCGGCTCCTCGTCAGAGAGGCAGTTCGCTGTACGGTGGCTTTGGACGGTGGAGGAGTCTCTGGGAGCTGAGTGACGGTAAACGTTGTGTGTTGTTGTGTTGTGTTGTTCCATCACTCGTCTCTCCTGCTAATCCAGGTAGATTACAGCCTTCCGTCGCACGATCAGGTACACACACACACACACATTAACACACACACACACACACACACACACACACACACACACACAGCATTGCTCCAGCCGCGGGAGTGCTGCCTCGCTGGCTCACAACACGAGAGAGATAATTACAAACCGAGGAGCAGGTAAACAACTCTCACACACACACACACTAACACACACACACACTAACACACACACATTAACACACACACACACATAATATCTTTCTCTGTCTTTCTCTCTCTCTCACACACACACACACACATAAACACACACACACACTCTTTCTCCTCGCTCTCCTGCCGTTAAAAGCCAGTGTGGTATAAGCAACATAATAGTCCTGTGTGTTAATGTGTGTGTGTGTGTATGTGTTAATGTGTGTGTGTGTGTGTACTAACAGCAACACGCCACAGTCTACATGGATGCCTGAACTAGAGGTGTCTTGCTGCCCCCATGTGGCGCTGCTGTGTCAGTGCAGGTTGCATCAGCATCCATGCAGTTAGTGAGTTCAAGTCTTCCAAACAACACTGAGACAAACACCACATTCATTTTGTCTCATAAATATGCACATTTCCTCGCCTCTCGATGACATATTGCACCTTTACCACGTCTGTGTTCCTTTATAACGTGGACGCCTCTGCCTCGACCTGTTTCATACTTCTGAATCAATGTTCTATGAATACAACATCAACAGCAACTGGTCAAATAAAAGTATGGACCAGATGCAGGAACAATATGCTGAAGATTATTTTAATTTCAGCTGTTTGCGTCGATAAAACCCACTTGGCCGGTGTTATAGATGGGAGTGTTTTAGTGTGTTCCTCCTGAGGTGATGCAGACTGTTTAATACTGCTGGCTTCAATACATACCACCTGACATGTAGATATACTGTAATAGTCAATAGTATAGATATAGTATAGACTGCCAATCATTCAACCATCACTACAGTGTTCAATGCTAATCCTAAACCATTGTAAATGATGCCCGTACCAAATACAGTGTGTGTGTGTGTGTGTGTGTGTGTGTGTGTGTGTGTGTGTGTGTGTGTGTGTGTGTGTGTGTGTGTGTGTGTATGTGTGTGTGTGTGTGTGTGTGTGTGTGTGTGATATACCAGCAGAGGACGCAAGACTGTCTCATAAAGATGAAGCAGAGAGAGGAGGAGAGAGGGGTGAAGAGCAGAGGAGAGGAGGTGGAGGAGAGGAGGTGGAGGAGAGGAGACTAGAGGTGGAGGAGAGGAGGTGGAGGAGAGGAGGTGGAGGTGGAGGAGAGGAGGTGGAGAGAGGAGGAGAGGAGACTAGAGGTGGAGGAGAGGAGGTGGAGGTGGAGGAGGTGGAGGAGAGGAGGTGGAGAGAGGAGAGGAGACTAGAGGTGGAGGAGAGGAGGTGGAGGTGGAGGAGAGGAGGTGGAGCTGGAGGAGAGGGTGTTGGCTCCTGTGGCTGTGAATGATAATTTACACTCGAGAACAGCTGAAGGTCTCGAGCGTTCTGATTGGCCAGGAGACACCCCCACCCCCCCTTCCCCAACCCAGCAGCTGTCAATCATAACTAGACGTAGTGTGTGTGTGTGTGTGTGTGTGTGTGTGTGTGTGTGTGTGTGTGTGTGTGTGTGTGTGTGTGTGTGTGTGTGTGTGTGTGTGTGTGTGTGTGTGTGTGTGTGTGTGTGTGTGTGTGTGTGTGTGTGTCCTGGTGTGATGTTGTGATGTCGTCGTTGGGTTATGCAACACGGTAGGCCGGAGCTAGCATGCATCGCTAGCATGATGCTGGGGTGCAGAGAGCAGGGGGAGGGGCTTCTGTGTCTCGGGACACAATGCATGGTGGGAATTCTCTTTGCAGGTTGGAGGCCTACTGCCTGTCTGTCTGCATGCCTGCTTTCCTGTCTGTCTGTCTGTCTGTCTGTCTGTCTGTCTGTCTCTACCTCCACGTATGTAGAAGAGGCTTTGTCATTGTTTGATGAACTGGTGAAGGGGAATGTGATGGTGGAGAAGTGTCCAGTTTGAATGATGTGTACTGGAGCAGGAGGAAGGTTTGTTTACTGATTTACTGACCTGCACTTCATAGTGTGACCACGCGGGGCGCTGTATCGCTGATGACTCCAACACCTGGTCGAGCTCTACAATATCATACAATCATCTTTATTATACACTCTATGATCATAATATAACACTATGATACCTCTACAATATCATACAATCATCTTTATTATACACTCTATGATCATAATATAACACTATGATACCTCTACAATATCATACAATCATCTTTATTATACACTCTATGATCATAATATAACACTATGATACCTCTACAATATCATACAATCATCTTTATTATACACTCTATGATCATAATATAACACTATGATACCTCTACAATATCATACAATCATCTTTATTATACACTCTATGATCATAATATAACACTATGATACCTCTACAATATCATACAATCATCTTTATTATACACTCTATGATCATAATATAACACTATGATACCTCTACAATATCATACAATCATCTTTATTATACACTCTATGATCATAATATAACACTATGATACCTCTACAATATCATACAATCATCTTTATTATACACTCTATGATCATAATATAACACTATGATACCTCTACAATATCATACAATCATCTTTATTATACACTCTATGATCATAATATAACACTATGATACCTCTACAATATCATACAATCATCTTTATTATACACTCTATGATCATAATATAACACTATGATACCTCTACAATATCATACAATCATCTTTATTATACACTCTATGATCATAATATAACACTATGATACCTCTACAATATCATACAATCATCTTTATTATACACTCTATGATCATAATATAACACTATGATACCTCTACAATATCATACAATCATCTTTATTATACACTCTATGATCATAATATAACACTATGATACCTCTACAATATCATACAATCATCTTTATTATACACTCTATGATCATAATATAACACTATGATACCTCTACAATATCATACAATCATCTTTATTATACACTCTATGATCATAATATAACACTATGATACCTCTACAATTTCATACAATCATCTTTATTATACACTCTATGGTCATAATATAACACACACACACACACACCACACACACACATACACGCACACACACACAAAATCGTTGTTATTTTACTACTATTAAAGTAGTAAAATAACATGCATGTGCGCATGCGTGTGTGCGTGTGTGTGCGCACTACTACTAGACGACGGATTACACTGTGTAGTTACCGGTTGTTCACTGACGTAATAACATCTGAATTACATGATGTTACATGTTGATAACTAATGATAGCTTATAAATTATATAATAGTATTACTTCGAAAATAATTAGTTCTATTAATATATAGCCTAAGGCATGCACACCAACATTCTACTTGGCATGTTAATGAACTTTTGACGATTGACTTCACAAAGGAAATAATCCTTTTGGGGATATTTTTAACCTTATAGAAACATATGTCTTGTCATATGAAGCACGGCTTCCCCCGTGAAACATCAGCAGTGGAGGTTACTATTCAAGTAAAAGTCCCCTCAGGTAGGTGTTTTAGTATAATGTTGAACTCTCTGTTCTATCTCACTTGATAAAAAAAAATAAACTATTAGAAATAATAATAGTCTATAGTTCATTCGGAGGTCCTATCCATCATCACAGCCAATTCATAAACCCTCATAACTCCTGAAAAATGCATAACTATCTTTCTAAGCCAAGAATTCTTCTGAGAAAAAAAGGCCTAGGCTCCAAGTTTTAATGCACTGAACTAAAAGTAGGCTGTGTTCCCAGTCGCTACCATGTGGCACACAAGCAGGACTGCTCAAATCTGTAGTGGCTGCTCATTTGATTATCCAGCTCAGTAGCAGCAAGTCAACCAGGTCGACCGAGCTGCGTCACAGCATTTCTCTTTTCAAAATAAAAGTTAGTTTTTTGTCTACGTCTAATAATGAATGAATAACGCATGGAAATATAAATAATTAACGAATGTATAGTAGGCCTGTAATACCAAAAATACAATATAGGGCTTTAGGGCTTTTTTGTATCTTCCAGGCTCAATTGCTTATTCTACAACTTAGGCCTATAGCTTTTCTTTTTCTGTTGTATTTCTGCTGGTATTCTCACGAGATTTATATAACCTATAAATTGTGTTTGGAGTGGGTGTAGTGTGTGTTTGGAGTGGGTGTAGTGTGTGTTTGGTGTGGGTGTAGTGTGTGTTTGGTGTGGGTGTAGTGTGTGTTTGGAGTGGGTGTAGTGTGTGTTTGGTGTGGGTGTAGTGTGTGTTTGGAGTGGGTGTAGTGTGTGTTTGGTGTGGGTGTAGTGTGTGTTTGGTGTGGGTGTAGTGTGTGTTTGGTGTGGGTGTAGTGTGTGTTTGGAGTGGGTGTAGTGTGTGTTTGGTGTGGGTGTAGTGTGTGTTTGGTGTGGGTGTAGTGTGTGTTTGGAGTGGGTGTAGTGTGTGTTTGGTGTGGGTGTAGTGTGTGTTTGGAGTGGGTGTAGTGTGTGTTTGGTGTGGGTGTAGGTGTAGTGTGTGTTTGGAGTGGGTGTAGTGTGTGTTTGGTGTGGGTGTAGTGTGTGTTTGGGTGGTGTGAGTGTAGTGTGTGTTTGGAGTGGGTGTAGTGTGTGTTTGGTGTGGGTGTAGTGTGTGTTTGGTGTGGGTGGTAGTGTGTGTTTGGAGTGGGTGTAGTGTGTGTTTGGTGTGGGTGTAGTGTGTGTTTGGAGTGGGTGTAGTGTGTGTTTGGTGTGGGTGTAGTGTGTGTTTGGTGTGGGTGTAGTGTGTGTTTGGAGTGGGTGTAGTGTGTGTTTGGTGTGGGTGTAGTGTGTGTTTGGTGTGGGTGTAGTGTGTGTTTGGTGTGGGTGTAGTGTGGGTGTAGTGTGTGTTTGGAGTGGGTGTAGTGTGTGTTTGGTGTGGGTGTAGTGTGTGTTTGGTGTGGGTGTAGTGTGTGTGTAGTGTGTGTTTGGAGTGGGTGTAGTGTGTGTTTGGTGTGGGTGTAGTGTGTGTTTGGTGTGGGTGTAGTGTGGGTGTAGTGTGTGTTTGGAGTGGGTGTAGTGTGTGTTTGGTGTGGGTGTAGTGTGTGAGTAGTGTGTGTTTGGAGTGGGTGTAGCGTGTGTTTGGAGTGGGTGTAGTGTGTGTTTGGTGTGGGTGTAGTGTGTGTTTGGAGTGGGTGTAGTGTGTGTTTGGTGTGGGTGTAGTGTGTGTTTGGTGTGGGTGTAGTGTGGGTGTAGTGTGTGTTTGGAGTGGGTGTAGTGTGTGTTTGGTGTGGGTGTAGTGTGTGAGTAGTGTGTGTTTGGAGTGGGTGTAGCGTGTGTTTGGAGTGGGTGTAGTGTGTGTTTGGTGTGGGTGTAATGTGTGTTTGGTGTGGGTGTAGTCGTGTGTTTGGAGTGGGTGTAGTGTGTGTTGGTGTGGGTGTAGTGTGTGTTTGGAGTGGGTGTAGTGTGTGTTTGGAGTGGGTGTAGTGTGTGTTTGGTGTGGGTGTATGTGTGTTTGGTGTGGGTGTAGCGTGTGTTTGGAGTGGGTGTAGTGTGTGTTTGGTGTGGGTGTAGCGTGTGTTTGGAGTGGGTGTAGTGTGTGTTTGGTGTGGGTGTAGTGTGTGTTTGGTGTGGGTGTAGCGTGTGTTTGGAGTGTGGGTGTAGTGTGTGTTTGGTGTGGGTGTAGCGTGTGTTTGGAGTGGGTGTAGTGTGTGTTTGGTGTGGGTGTAATGTGTGTTTGGTGTGGGTGTAGTGTGTGTTTGGTGTGGGTATAGCGTGTGTTTGGAGTGGGTGTAGTGTGTGTTTGGTGTGGGTGTAGTGTGTGTTTGGAGTGGGTGTAGTGTGTGTTTGGTGTGGGTGTAATGTGTGTTTGGTGTGGGTGTAGTGTGTGTTTGGTGTGGGTGTAATGTGTGTTTGGTGTGGGTGTAATGTGTGTTTGGTGTGGGTGTAGTGTGTGTTTGGTGTGGGTGTAATGTGTGTTTGGTGTGGGTGTAGTGTGTGTTTGGTGTGGGTGTAATGTGTGTTTGGTGTGGGTGTAGTGTGTGTTTGGTGTGGGTGTAATGTGTGTTTGGTGTGGGTGTAGTGTGTGTTTGGTGTGGGTGTATGTGTGTTTGGTGTGGGTGTAGTGTGTGTTTGGTGTGGGTGTAGTGTGTGTTTGGTGTGGGTGTAGTGTGTGTTTGGTGTGGGTGTAGTGTGTGTTTGGTGTGGGTGTAGTGTGTGTTTGGTGTGGGTGTAATGTGTGTTTGGTGTGGGTGTATGTGTGTTTGGTGTGGGTGTAGTGTGTGTTTGGTGTGGGTGTAATGTGTGTTTGGTGTGGGTGTAGTGTGTGTTTGGTGTGGGTGTAATGTGTGTTTGGTGTGGGTGTAGTGTGTGTTTGGTGTGGGTGTAATGTGTGTTTGGTGTGGGTGTAGCGTGTGTGTAGTCACCTGATTTAGCAGGAGATCTCCCAGCTGCTGGATGGTGAAGTTGGTGTGGCTCCCAGGGGCCAGAGCCTGGGTCCTGCTGGTCATCATCAGAGCCAGGAAGGCCTGGTGGAGCCCCAGCAGCTGGTCCAGGCAGGGGAAGACAGCGTGAACCACGCCCGGCTCCAACATCACCTCCTCCAGCATGCCCCGGCGATACACCCCATCCATGATGCGCAGGGTCCGCACGTGATGAAACTCTGTCTGGATGAGCTCTAGATAAAGGGAGAAAGAGTCACATACTGGGATCAAGGTCACATCCAGAACACAATGTATGTCTAACGTGTTTTATATTAACATCCTGTTTAGAACACTGAAGGGACAATCAACATCCTGTTTACATCACTTAAGGGGCAACCAACATCTGGTTTACAGCAACCACCAACATCCTGTTTACAGCAACCAACATCCTGTTTACAGCAACCACCAACATCCTGTTTACAGCAACCAACATCCTGTTTACAGCAACCAACATCCTGTTTACAGCAACCACCAACATCCTGTTTACAGTGACCAACATCCTGTTCACGGCAATCAACATCCTGTTTACAGAAACCAACATCCTGTTTACAGCAACCACCAACATCCTGTTTAGACAACTGACATCCTGGTCACAGTACTGAGAGGTAGAGGCTACACAGTTTCATTGCCATTGGACACATTCAATCCAGATTTACAATACGGGTCCTCTATATAAAATACTTTGGACCAGCATTTGGGGACCAGGAAAGCTTGTAAATTCACCGTAGATGACGTCTTGCCGTTTGATGACGTCTTTACGCTGACTCTGCAGGAAGCTGTGGTCCACGGCCACACTCCAGCTGTCGGCACACACGCATCTGCCCTCTTCCTGTAAGTCCTCCAGCAGCGAGGCGTAGTAAAGCTCCCCTAGTGGTGCGGAGGGACAATGACGATACTATATGACTATACGCACATATGATTGCACTCATACATACAGTATGTATTACATTGTTGCGTGAGTGGGACCATGTCAAGAAGTCCTGCAATGTATGTTGTATTATAAAGGTATTATAAAGGTGTTACCTTCGTCTGTTAGTGACTCCAGGGACATGGCTCTGTTTCTGAAGTTCAGAGAGTCGCTGGACTGAGACAGAATCCTCCTCAGACCTACAGGAGAGTCCTCACAACTACACACACACACACACACACACACATACAGCACCTTTAATATCATATCATTATATATACTGTATAAATAATTGAATATAATGTAATATATTATAACAAAATACAATAACTTTAATGTAATAAAGATCTCACCCTGCAATGTTATTGGTGGAGACGCTCTTGGCCAATGAAAGTCCAGTTCTTACTCTTCTGGAACCCAGCAGTGACTGGCGCAGGCTGTCGGATGGATAGATGGCAGAGCTCGGCCGCTCCTTCATCAGTGGAGCTGGAGGAAGAGGAGAAGATACTTACGGACACGATGCAAACTGGCCACTCGGAAAAGAAGACACAAGTGTTTTTTTAATCTTTCCCATGAAGCAGACAGCAAGCTATCAATACAAAAATACAATTAACTCCCATTGTGCTTTGTATTCATGGTAGCTTGCTAGTCTGTTTCATGATCAGATTTATCGACGATAAACGATTGATGAAATGGGGCAAGTCTTTTTACTATTCGTTAATTGTTTTCTAATTTACCAAAAGGAGCTAAATGTGCAGCATGTATTCATGTGCGTGTTCAAAAGTGTATTATTTAGTTCAAGCAACAGCACTTAATCTATGGTATGTTTTGGTGTGGGTGTAGTGTGTGTTTGGTGTGGGTGTAGTGTGTGTTTGGTGTGGGTGTAGTGTGTGTTTGGAGTGGGTGTAGTGTGTGTTTGGTGTGGGTGTAGTGTGTGTTTGGTGTGGGTGTAGTGTGTGTTTGGAGTGGGTGTAGTGTGTGTTTGGTGTGGGTGTAGTGTGTGTTTGGAGTGGGTGTAGTGTGTGTTTGGTGTGGGTGTAGTGTGTGTGTAGTGTGTGTTTGGAGTGGGTGTAGTGTGTGTTTGGTGTG
>PIJE02002820.1:46951-49451 GCA_002895965.2 Coryphaenoides rupestris | reverse complement strand
GTGTGTGTTCATGTGTGTGTGTGTGTGTGTGTGTGTGTGTGTGTGTGTGTGTGTGTGTGTGTGTGTGTGTGTGTGAGGGTGGATGAAAAGCGAGGTCAAGGCAACGGTGCAATGCTTGGTGGTGGTGCTACGTTGGTCGACGTGCCGTCATAGCCCCCATAAATCCCCCCCCCTCCCCCTCCCCCACGCCCCACCCCACCACCTCCCACACACATGAACACACACACACACACACACACACACACACGTTTATTTTATCGGAGCTCTAGATCTGCCACGAACACCTTACTCAGTCTCTTTCCCTCCACGCCCGCCCGACGCCAGCGGAGGAGTAATGCATAGACTGATCCATAAATCCGCATCCCCCCCCCCCCCCGCTGTGTTGTGGGTTTGGAAGCACATAGAGGAGAAGGAGAAGGAGGAGAAGGAGGAGCAGCAGGAGGAGGTGTTAATCATCCGGGGATAAGATAAGGCCCGCGGAGCAGACCGCCACCATTTTGTTTTACTCCCCACACATCGGAGCATCGATCAAAAAAAGGCCTCTGCCGCCTCCTCCTCCTCCTCCTTTTCGCCTCGTTCCTGCTCACGCCTTCACACTGCAGACCCTCCCTCGCCTCCCCCCAGCGACACCGGGACCAAGGACGAGACGAGGTGACGAAGGTGTTTGTGCGTGCGTGTGTGTGTGTGTGTGTGTGTGTGTGTGTGTGTGTGTGAACAGCAGATTCTCCCGCGTCGGCATCAGTGTGGTTGAAGTGATCAGGTGGCGGGGACAAGGGCCGCCGCTTTCAAACTGATCATGACAACAAAGAGGTCTCACGGCCCTTAATCCTCTTTAGCTCTTATCTCCCCCCCCTCCCCCCACACACCACCCCCTTCACTCTTGGGCCATCTCATCGGCTCACATGGGATCAAACACCCCCCCCCCCCCCCCGCCCCACCCCTCTCCAAGACCTCCGTCAGCCGATCGCCCTTTCTCTCTCTCTCTCTCTCTCTCTCTCTCTCTTCTTCTGGACGCCGTTAATATCCCTCGGTCGTCGCTTTCTCTTTCTCTTTCTCCCCGCGGCTTATCTGTCTCAGCCTATCACCGTTATTCTTTTCCCGCCGTGCCCCTCGCTTTCTGACGCTCGAGACACACACACACACACACACGCACACACACACACGCACACACACGCACACACACGCACACACACACACTCCTGGCCTCTCTGCCCCTCTCTCTCCCTCTCTCTGTCCTCTCTCCTCCCTCCTTTCTCTCCGATGCCACTTTATCTGTCCTTTCCCGCCAAGGGCATCGCGGGCCCTTAAAGGAGTCGCCCTCATTCCTTTGGAGCAACAAAAGCCGGAGTCACTTTTGAAATGAAGAACGGGCTCTTTGAGCGACACTCGCTAAGCCCTATTTAAAGAGAGAGAGAGAGAGACACAGAGAGACAGAGAGAGAGAGAGAGAGAGAGGGGGAGAGAGAGCTCTACTCACTCCTTATCCACAATGGCTCCTGGTCCATCTGTGGACCACGATTAGGCATCGGTCTATTCATTCATTCATTCATTCAGCGAGGTGGGAAGCTAAGCAGCACGGGAGAGAGTGTTTTTCAAGGGAACCCGTTGAATTCAACATCAAAATATTGATTTATTCATGGCATTATTTTTCTTATGAATCTGTTGATGTAGTGGTGCTGGATGGGGAGTGTGTGTGTGTGTGTGTGTGTGTGTGTGTGTGTGTGTGTGTGTCTGTGTTTGTTATTGAAACTCATGCACACACACACACACACACACACACACACACATACATACGCATGAGTGACACACACAGACGAATGCACACACCCACACATGTAAGCATGCACACACACACACACACACACACACACACACACACACACACACACACACACACTCTCTCTCGTACGTATGCATGCACACAAACGCAGGCACAAACACACACATACACACACACACACACAACATACACACACGCATACACACGCGCACACACGCACACACACACACACACAAACACACACACAACCACACACAATCTAGTCCATATGCATGCACACAAACGCAGGCACAAACACACACACACACACACACCACACATGCACACACACACACACACACACACAACCCCACACGTGCTAGCCTCTCCGCTTGGGCACGTTCTATGCTAGCAGCAGCCGGCGCACAGATTAATGTCGCCATTTTCTGTATATCTGCAGAGTGAATAATATTTGAGGGGCTATTAGCGTTATTAAATATGCCCCCGGAGAGGGCGAGCGCCTGGTAGCGCGCGCACGCCAGCGGCCTCGTCGGGGGCGTGTAGCAGTTACCTTTAGATCATTAGATGATTGGGACTTATTGGAGTAACAAGCTAATGGAATTAAGGTGCCGGGTTTCCAGCGGCGGTGCCAAGATTGGGCGTGAGCGGTAGGTAGGTGTGTGTGTGTGTGTGTGTGTGTGTGTGTGTGTGTGTGTGTGTGTGTGTGCGTGGAATACACAGC
>PIJE02002820.1:39451-41951 GCA_002895965.2 Coryphaenoides rupestris | reverse complement strand
AGGTGGTGTCTTGCTCAGGGACACCTCGACACTTTGCGAGGTGGAGCCCGGGGATCGAACCAGCAACCTTCCTGTTGCCAGACAACCGCTCTTACCTCCTGAGCTACTGACACTGTGTCTCTAAACGATTGAACATTCTCTAACGCTACCAACTGCGCACTACAACTCGGACAGATGAACAGTCTTGTGGTTTAGCGATAAGGTTCTGCGTTCGAATCGCAATGTCCGCAGTCTACCTGCTGGCATCCTTGAGCAAGGCACCTGTGTTAATATGTCTTCCCAACACGGCGTAGGATACAAGATGCATTCCTTGTACGTAGGTGCGTGCGTGTGTGTGTGTGTGTGTGTTTTTCCCAGACAAGCACCACCACCACCTGCCCGCCTGCCTGCCTGCCTGGGATGGAGCAACAGAGGGTGTGTCTGGCGGGGGAAGACGTTGCCAGCCTCCAGGGACACTTGTGGAGTGGCCACTCCACTACCAGCCCAAGCAGCCACTCAGGCGGGGCCCATTGTGCCTTTGTCTCCCCCGTCCAATCTGGCCACCTCATCTCTTCTGCTGTCCTATCTGTATCCTCCCCCTGCTTGCCGGCCTGCCTGCCTATCTGTCTGCCTGCCTGCCATTCTGCTTGCATGCCTGCCTGCCTACCTTAAACCCAGTGTGCTGGCTGCTGCTGCTGCTGCTGCTGCTGCTGCTGCTGCTGCAACTTCTCATGTTACAACAGTCAGATCTAAACTGCTGGAGAGAGAGAGAGAGAGAGAGAGAGAGAGAGAGAGAGAGAGAGAGAGAGAGAGAGAGAGAGAGAGAGAGAGAGAGAGAGAGAGAGAGAGAGAGAGAGACAGAGTGGGAGGGGACGAGAGAGAGACTTTGAAACTTTTCACTAGTCATGGCCCGTGGAATAGTGCCAGTGTGGGCTATTGATTTACAAACAGAATGATGTCACAACACAACACATCGTCTCAAACAACAACCGTGTTTCACATCCAACACACAGTATCATCTGGATGGGACTCCGTCGACATGACATGACTCCAACATGACATGACTCCAACATGACATGACTCCAACATGACAAGTGCTGGGGTTTTTTTCCCTTTCTTTTTTTCTCCCACCCACCCCCTCTCACCCCCGCTCACCCCCCACCCCCATATTGATGATGGAGACCACGCCCCACACCCCACAACGGGATCGACGTGGCGCCGCTTGTGTGTGTGTGTGTGTGTGTGTGTGTGTGTGTGTGTGTGTGTGTGTGTGTGTGTGTAGTGTGTGTGTGTAGTGTGTAGTGTGTGTGTGTGTAGAGTGTGTGTGTGCTCTCTGGCAGGGCGACGCGGGGTCCGGGAGGTTTGTTTGTTTGTGACGGCGGTCGGACGGACGGGAGTCAGCGCGCCGCTCTGGGAACGGACCGCTGCCGCTGCTGCTGCTGCTGCTGTTGGACACACAGCTGGATTGTACAACAACATTTTAGACTCACATTGAGTGCGTTTTATATTATATTATATAGTTTTATATTATATTATATAGTTTTATATTATATTAAAGATCGAAGTGGTGCTGCGTATGGCCGTGAGATTTAACACGAGTCGCCGTCATCCCGCCCGTTCTTTATTGTATTATATTCGTGGAGATTTTGCGCGTTTTTTTTCTCCTCCCGCCGAACGCAACAGTTGCACACTTAATTTTTCAATTTAGTCCGACGTTGAACGTTTTCTGAAGTTTTGTGTGTGTGTGTGTGTGTGTGTGTGTGTGTGTGTGTGTGTGTGTGTGTGTGTGTATGTGTGTCTGCATCACGGATACCTTATCTGCTTCTGCTGCTGCTGCTGCTGCTGGAGCCAAACTGATGGAGGGCTTGGGTTCGAGTGAGGATGAGGGTTCGAGTGAGGATGAGGGTGAGGATGAGGGTTCGAGTGAGGGTGAGGGTTCGAGTGAGGGTGAGGGTGAGGGCTTGGGTTCAAGTGAGGGTGAGTGTGAGGATGAGGGGGTTCGAATATAGGACTCTCTAAAACATAACGGTACTGCGTTTAAAAAAATAAATAAAAGTGTACCAAGGTCCCATAGCGCATTCCCTGTCCAAACTATAAATCTTATCACATGTTTTTTTTTTTATTACTAAGACGCGCAGTAAGTTAATAGATGCAGGTGTGTGTGTGTGTGTGTGTGGGGGGAGGTGGGGTGGGGGTGATGACCGATCGAGGTGAATGATGACCCCCCCCCCCCCCCCCCCCCCCCCCACCCCCCCCATTGATCAGCTGAGTGACTTGACTGACAGACTTGACCCGGCGGTGTAGCAGCCTGGTCCACAGTCCACATGGCGCCGCCGCCGGGAGAGGACTGTGGACTGGCTCTAGACAAGGGGCTGCTGTTGTTGAATGGGGGTGATGACGTCACGGGGCCGGCGCCAGAGAGTCTGCGAGGCGAGGGAGTGAGAGAGAGAGAGAGACACACAGAGAGAGGGAGAGAGAGAGAGAGAGAGAGAGAGAGACACGCCATTCCGAATGCGCGATC